>JAUBWS010072666.1:0-13627 GCA_032270445.1 Darlingtonia californica
AGTTTATCCAAAAAATTTCGCGAGTTTTTCACCTCGCGAAAGTTTCTCTCGCGAAAGTTTCTCCGATTAAAGTATTAGATCAATAATTGTATAGAGGAGATAACTAAAAGATACATTTGGTTGGGGGTTTGTTGTAAATACAGAATTAGCCTCAAAATGAGCCTTTACAGGACAAGAAAAATATTTACATTTTTCCCTGAATCTCCAAATTTATTCCTGTTTCTTCCGATTGACTCAGCAAAAATTCCCTTGTGTTTCCCTAAATTGACAGAAAGTCTGATAATATCTGTCCCAGTTCCATTGAAACTACTTAAGGAAAGATGTTGAAATGTGATTTCTCTCATACTTGGACCCTCCTTCTAAAAAACGTAAATTTTCTTTCTACAAATCAAAAAGTTTCCATGGAAACCCTTCAGAGATAAATGGCTGGTTTCCTTCATACTTCTTAATCTTTTAATGAAAAATTGGTTTTTGTTTCAATTTTCATCTACTCCGATAATACTAGATAAAGTAACTGCCGAAATCGTCGTTATTTGAAAACCCACATTCCAGACAGTACACATTTTACTTTTAAAACTACCCTAGGCCTGGTTGCTTTTGAACTATGATTCACAAAATTTCCGAAGATTTTTCCGCAATAACGATTATGTAACGAGGTAAAGGGAAATAGCCGTAGCATTGCCGCCCTCGTGTTAAGCAAAATTATAAAACAATAATCACGTAGCGAAAATAGAAAGGGAGTTGATTTAAAATTGAATCATCTTTGAAGCAAAATTTTCCAGTTCGTAAACAATTCTCTGAAGTCCCTCTCTCATAAAGTTTTTCCGAATAACCCTTAGCACGTACTTTTTATTCTGAACCGTTCATATTTTCAGAGATTCTGAACACTTCTCAAAATCTATAAACCTTTGAAAAAACTAGCTAAGTTTGATATGATATGAGAAGAAAGATTTTTTTTATCCTCTCTTAGAAAATGTTAAACAGGCGATTCTCGAAGGGTCGGTACTTTAAGGCCTTGAGAGGGATATACGCAATACGTTTTGACGCTACAAGGGTTAAAGTAGATTGGAACGAGAAGTAAATGCCACACCTTATAAAAATATAGCTACGTAAATTAAAATAAACATTTTAAAGAAATACTCATCTAATTCCAAGAAATATATTTCTATTAAATTAGAAACAAAATACAGATTCATTTAGTATTAAAACCCCTATAATTTCAGAAATCTATTCACGAATTTCTTAATCTAACAGAAATTTCATGTTTTTAGGGGCAGATCTGGGTTGTTTCCACTGTCATTGCATATCTATAACACCTGTGCAAATTAGAATGCGTATCATCTCCAGAAAAAAAAATTAAAGATACAACATCTTTAAGGTATTACATGAACGGAGAAATCTTTCGTGTGTGACGTGACGAAGATTCAATTTTTCCAAAACAGAGTTAAATTTACACGAACTAGTAGATTATATAGTGTCTATATGTATTGAAGCAGTAAAAAATCTGAGTGGGAAAACTTTCTCTTCGGGGAAAATTTTCGTCCGATAAAGTATGCTCATAGGGGAATCTTGAAATTGACTGACTAACCTGAAGAAAACAAATTCTATAAAAAACAAAATTTAAAAAAAAGGTTGAAATAAGCCACAGTGTATATCTACATTATATTAAGTCTAAAAAAATACGTGAATAAATAATTTTGCTGTAAACCCCAAATATAAGAATAGTTGTTTTTAATAATTCTATTTGCACACACAATAACAAACATTCAAACGTATACTGTCAACCCCACAGACCGTTTCGAAACAGTCTAGCTGATAATCTAATGTATCCTCGTAAAATATTTTTGTTTCTTTTTGCTTGTACATAGTAAACAACTAGCCTCGTGCCTTGGTTCTTTTTAAGAAACTTTCACGTTAAAATTCATTAAAATAGAAATTCTTTCTCACAAAACTATACAAAAAAGCACCAAGCTTTGTTCTTATTGCAAAATGTTAACAAGACATCAACAAGCATCTTCGACATTGTTACAACTGTCTCAAAATTGTCTTTTTGCAACTTGACCTAGAAAATTACAAAGTCAAATTTGGACTTGGCCTGGACCTAGTTTAATAGACAAAGTATAGGGAAAGATAGCCCGAAACGGTTTATCGTATGATACTGTTTTGTATTTATACGAACCTAGATTTAAAAAAGAAATCGGTGCGTATATAGTATTTATATTAAATGGCTTAAAAAACATTGTCTAACTTTCTATTAGTCTTTTCCCAAAATGGTACGGTAGCTGATTAATTCCAAAACCGAACGTTAACTGCATGTGATAAAAATATTCGGTTTTTAGCATAGCTTTAAGGGCTAGTAAACAACGCCCACTCCTTAAAGAACAAGAAATTGCAATAAAAAAACGCCCTTTAAACTCGTAAAAAAACGAGCGACATTACAACCAGCTTTATTTAGGTCCAACTGCTGAGAATGGAGTATAGCTTTAAAATTATAATCCCTAACAAAAATATCATTAATTCGCTACCTAAATACAGATTTGACCAAATTTCAATTTAACGCTTATGTGACCCACTATAATTCATCCCGCTCTTCTTCACCCTCTTCCGCGTCATCAACATTATCTTCACCCTCCTTCTGAGGGGGCTTTTCTTCTTCCTTGATATCTTCCATTGTTTTCATCGGTTGAAATTCAATGTCACCTTTCAAAACACTTTTCAGCCATTTCCCCATAGCCTCGTATTGAGAAAAGTCTTCTTCGTCTCGGTCTATCTCAAACCACACAGACTTTTGCTATAATAAACACAAGAATAATTTTTAAGTGTTCCTGAAATGCTTCACTATATCAATGCACACTTTTTGCTTTGACTGAATTTCATGATTCAATAAGAGAAGACAAAAAACTGACAGAAGTCCAAAGTGGAAAAAGCCAAGAATCAATCTCTCAATTTGGCAATGGCTGAGCTTTTCCAGAAACTCGGTCGTGAGATAAACGGACGTTGCTCAGCTGTCTAGAATATTTCCATCAAAGTCAGGGTATAACTTCTTTTTTACTGAAAACTGGCCAACCGGTCGTTGACATAGTGTGTTCACCAACAGTACGGGACCCAGGTTCTATCCCTGGTCGAGTCATACCAAGCACTCAACGACTACGGTCGACCGACTTATTTCGGAAAGAAGCCCGATACTTCTTCCCAAAAGAAGTCTCCGCATTTCATGCCTCAATGACTATATAAACAAATCAACTCACCGTATGGATATCTATGACTCCCAAATTCGGTTTCAATGGATCAATGTCAAAACTTTTACGCCAATATTCAACCATCTAAAAGAATTATTCAGAAGATATATTGGTTTTATGCATGACAAAAACATTGAAGAAACATTAGTGCAAGCCCTGAATGCTCCTTTGAAAATCTGTAGATTTCAGTAAGTGTTATATTCTATTTGTCTTATGAATGATCGCAATAAAAGCTACTTAAGAAAATTATCAAAAAAACATAAATTAACTGTATAGGCGTCAGACAAATGGACGCCCAATGGAATTAATTTATCAACAGGTAACTCGATGGAAGCCGCGGAAATGCAATGCCATTACAAACTTCGATTAAAGAAAAACAAACCTTTCTACTAATGGATAGGAATGCAGAGCTCGATGAAGAAAATACAAAAACCTATCGGACAGAAAGAGGCCCGCCTAATGGACGTCAACGAAAATATCCACGGAAAATTTGTTAAAACAACTAAATAAACACTGAAAACAAGAAAAATACATACAGCAGGGAAGGGCTCCGGTTCAATCCATACAAACGTTAGGTTGTTGTTCGTCTCATGTTGTTTGCTCAACTTTTTACATTTGCTAAAGAATGATGCTCCTCCTATAGGAAAGAAACAATTGTTTGCTCAACTTTTCACATTTGCTAAAGAATGATCTTATAACAAAGAAAATGTTTTTTTTTGCCTGTCTAAAAAGATTTCCTGGAAAAAGGCATCAAAAATCAAAAATAAAATGACGCCTTCCGTTATTCCTCTTTCAACCTTCACTCATAACCCGGGATATCCATAACCCCGGATACCCTCACTACTCCAACCCAATTAATCAAAACTGTAACAGAATTTGTTTAAACTTCCTGAAGCTCCCTTCCCTTCACGTTTAATGGTACCACCACCCAGTTTTGTAAAAGTTTTATCTTAGTAATATGGTACTGAAATATGGAGCGGTGCATCATTATCTAGCGAACATGTTACCACGTAACTAAAACATCTTAAGGTCTGGTATTTCAGTACACCCGCTTTTGCTAATATGCAGGATTGTTGCTGTTAAAGAAGATTTTGTTCAAGAAAATCAGATGCCTATACGATTAGTTAGACAAAATTGTTTTTAAACGTTTAACTTCACATATAAATAAATTTTAACATGCAATAAAATGCCGGCAGATAGAAGATAACTAATCCAATAAATAAATAACACGATACATTTTGAAATCCGATCTGCTTAATTCATTACGATTTAAATCCTGACGGATATAACTAAAATACAACATAATGTAGCAATGTAGCACATTAATATAGAGAAACGCTTTTACCTTCAGAATTGACATTTGCAAATATTGGTACAAGGTAGCCCTTCATATCGATCGCCTATCATTGTAGAGAATGAAAAGAATATTTTTTAAATTTTTATTTCAATCTGGGGGGGGGGGGGGGGGTAAAATGAAGAGAAAACTCACGGAGTTTATTCTACCAAACTGGAAAAATCGCGAAAAAACCATAAGTATGCAACCTTCACATGTACTTGTTGTTCAAAAGTGGAAAACTGTACACAAAAAACCGGTTGTAAGTACTACCGTAAATTCAAACTTGGTAAATTACAAAGAAGAAACCATGATCTAGGGAAAGATCGTAGGCCAGGAAACAGACCAACAAGGTTTCTCAAAACCTAGCTATATTCCGGCATGCATGGCCAAAAATAGGTCGACACATTAAAAACAACGCGTGCAACAATAGTATCACTCACCCATATCTCATGAAGATTTTCCAACCTTAATTTAGTCAAACGTTCCCTGAAAACAATAAATTCTCTAGTCAAAAATAATACTTAAAAGTTATTCTACCCAAAGTCGTTGGTTGATCGCATTAGAGAGCGCATTATTGACTCATACATTTCTGCAGAGTTAGGTGGGACTCATTTCCTTAGTCATCATTACTTACCTGCACTAATACCCTAAACTACTGTACTGGGTGCTTTAAGAGTGGCAGCGGGTACCAATATCAAGTTTTTAGTCTAAAATTTGACTATATTTGCTCCATGAATTAGGCACCAAGAATAAATTGAAACAACAAATATCCCTGGCTTATTATAGTATATAGACGGGAGAGGGGTACGGTGCTGACGAGCAAAGAAGAAATAGAGTCAAAAAGTACATGGTGCAGCACTGGGTATATTTAAAAATCTGCGTTTTTTGCCTTTCAGTCCTAAATTTCATTCAAACATTTAACAAATTGGTTAGAATGATCCATAGAAAATCGAGGGAATGAGAAAGTTCCCTGCTTTACTCTGTTAAACATATTTTTTCCTCGGCCACAGAAAAGGTTTCTTGACCTTCCCCAAGTTTCTTTCCATGACCATTCTCGAATTTCCAAATATTTCCCCAACTTTCTCTACAAACGCTGATTTCAGGTTCTTTGATTTGAACAATTAATATGAATTTACCTCTTATTTTCAGTGATAAATTTCGTGATACTTTCGTAAGTTAACTTTTCCTATGAAAACAAAATACATCGTATGTAACGCTACCACAATGGCTGAAGAGCAGTTTTTTAGAGGTGCTGGCTATAGCCCACTGACCGAGGTGTCAAGATCCTCGTCCACAAAATAGGTCCTCTACTTTTACTGGTAATAATTTTGTGCATCCGGAAAACTTGTGGAGAAAACGAGGTCCACACAAAACACATAAGAGCCCGAAGAGTAGTGAACTCGTGAGGGAACACTCTCTAATAGTACAGAGCTCAAGAACCCTAAAAACGAAATTCGCCAATGTATGTGACCAACAATGTCACACACACGGTCTCAGTACAAGCCAAAAGCATAGGGTTTTACAAGGAAGAGATCGAAAGAATGCGAAAGAGCAGTATTACCGACGCATAGACTAAACAACGCTTTCAGATTTAAAAACGGTGAACAATGAGACTAATGATATGGAAACCGCAAGTGATGGAAAAGTGAAAATTAAATGATTCATGGAAGTGGGAAGGTGAGTCGCAAGCCGGCATTAGCTTTCGAGCTTTTGACTTAGCCTCAGATAGTCCTCTCACTTGACTAAGCCTCAGAAATTGTAGTCGAGAAATGTTCAAAGAAAAAAATAATATTCAAAGAAAGCTTTTAATCCCTCCAGGAAATGATAAAACCACAGAAAACCAATGAGCCAATAAGTTACCGTTCACAGTAGATTGAACTCGCTTAATACTAAGTAGTTCAATTGAGTCCAACCACAACCTCCTATATGAGCATTTTCGTTAGTTGTTAAGAAGGACAAGATGTATATTCAATACTTTCATGAGGGATATTTCTACTGTTTATTCTGTCATTTTCACCCAAATAAATTCTACAAAATCTTAATTTGCTTCATTCATTTATGCAAGCCAATTTGAAAAGACATCGACAAATCCCGATGTTTTAAATTGACTTAAGGCTATGTTTACAATCCGATATCGAATTTGAAGCTTCCTTGAGGTTTCGCTCGTCTTTGATATCTTCATTAGTGTTAATGACATATGACATGACATATTACACGCCAGCAGGCTATACAGGCGCTGAAAAGTGTTATAACCCATAAAAATGCAAAATGCGCGAAAACGGCAGTCAAATTCACCTTGATTACTTTTGTGATTCCATAGCGCCTCTTAAATATTCCATCTACTGAGAGTAGAGCATAAAGTAAAAATCATACGTCATACAGAATACATCTATCAAGAAAAATATTACCTTGTTTGGGAAATTAACGGACTTTTCATAAGGCTTCACAATTTGAATGGAGTTCACTTTCTTCAAATGAAAGATTTTAGCTATCTGAAATGAAAGGGAGACAAAATTAACAATCTATGTTAACCTAGGTGCAATTGTATGGTATTTCTATCCCGCAGATATTGACACTAGTACACATTTTAAATGAAAAAAAAAAATTATCCCCCTAAATGGGTCTATCCCCCTGAAAACCAGATAAGATCTCCCTCACTTCTTGGTCAATCCTCTCCACTGAAAATTTTGTTTTCGGCAAATAGTGGAGGTGTTCGGGATGGAACCTTTAAATTTCGAAGTAAGGTTGAGTTAGAAGAATCAGAAATGTGAAATCGGTCTAAAATCAAAATTGGCGTAAGCTTTGTGTCAAAATTTCCGCGACTATCTAATCATGCCTAATCACGCAAAAGTTTCTTCCCGCAAAGTTTTCTGCCGTAGCGGTAAGACGATCGAAATGAAGTACCTTTGGATCGGACACCACAAAGAAAAAAATCATCGGTTGAAATAAATACGAAGACTCAACAAATGCTTCATATTCTGAAAAGAAAGAAAAGAAAAACAAATAAAATACATGATAATCTGTTGCAAAAATATAGTTTATAACAACCTCGATTTCATTATTAAACAGAAAATGAACATTCACTCCTGGAGCACCCAATAAGACCCTCCCTTCTCCTCGTATGTACATTTTACGCTTATAACGCAGTCCCCGTCCACCCCTTGTGTACCTACTTTCACCCATCCGACCTCCAAACCCTCGATTTGTCTAACGAAAAATCTTCAAATTATTCAAAGGCAAACCTGAAACTGTTTGTATTTAACCAAATGTAAAGCTCTTAACCTTCCTTGAGTATGTACTCAGAGATTCGCAATTTATATCACCTTTGCTGTTCTTCTTCACGTAGGCAATTACTTTAATGTAGTCAAGTTGATCAAAAGACTTCTTTTCAACCTTCTTCGATAGCTCCATTACTGATGTTGTTTTCATCTAATGAAACGAGAAGAAAAAAATAAGAAAATTGACCGATATGAATGAATGATGTGATTATTTACCAAGGATAACCTTTTCAGTTCTTGATGAACTTCTATCAATGAGAATCTTATTTTACTGACACCATGCATAATTGACAGTGATTAACAGTGATTGGTTAGATTTACTACCGAAAGCTTAGAACTGGGATTAGAACTTGAAACCTCTGTCCGGGCGTCTAGGGCCTCCAGCGCCATAACCACTCGGGCACGGCTCCTTACACAGCACATCGATCTTCATGACAACGAAATCTAATTAGGTTATTATATTTGTTACGTTTTTTTTGGAGCCGAAACCGAGTGGCCTACCTAGAAACCCCTGGATTTTGAGTTGTTTCTAGCCATAACAGGGGCGAATTGTAGGATTTGACATTCAAAACGGGTTAGCGCTTGGGAAAATATTTCAAATCACAAATCATTTTTGTATTCAAAACACAAGCCCAATAAGAAGAAATAAAAGAAAACAAAATAAGACGAAGGGAAACAAACCTTGTATAGGTAAGCAATCAATACTTCAGCCGATCTATAATAGAAAAAAAACTACTGTAACATAAGAAATATTCGCGGATCTCGCGGATTTGCCTCCAGTCCGCGAAAATTTCTGATATCAACGCACTTATTCTATAATTCCACAATATCAAAGTTATTTTAAAAAACATACACAAATAGTTCAGCCATATTCCAAACTATCGTTACCAACCAAATGTTTTTGTATTTAATTTCTTTAACTTGGAGATAAATAAAGCCTCACAAAAATGACTACATAGGACGTACAAGGTTTAAAATTATATAGTTCTTAAAATATTAGCCTTTAAAAATATTTACATTTGGCTGTCGTCCTACCTGGTCCTACAATGTCAAGGGACTGTAAAGACTTTAACAACAACCAATAAAAAAGGTTGAATTTTTTTGCATGCAAATTGAAATTGTATTACATACCTTTGGCCACCGTATGTTTGTATTTTTCCACGATTGAAAATCTTGATCATGCCAGTGTACCTTAGTTCTGAAAAAATTAAAAAACATTTAGAAAATATCTAACGAAACGGTAGGAAATCGAAGAGGTGTTCAATGATAATAGAATCTCAAGACCGTAACGGCTTAACGGAAATAGTAACAATTACTGTCTACGGGAAAAGGGAGCTTAGTCGTTTCTACCGCGATCATACTTCACCCGCTGGCAAAATCACTAAAAAACGTCCGTGGAGGACGTTTGGAGCAATTATCGTGTCGCTTAAATATAAATGACCTCCCCCGCAGACGTTTTTAGTGATTTTGAGAAGTAACTAAGTAAATTATGGTTGGCTTTGTCCCCTTTTCCCATAGACTGTCACAATTACTGTCTAAATAAGTTATTAGCGAGGTAAAGTAAACTAAGATCTACGACGTACTGGCGGCCGAACTTAGACACTGATCGATAGTGCAGCTGAAAGTTGCTTGGCATGATAATTTCCAGAATGGCTGCGCAACGTTTTACATCGTAGAATTAGGTTTGCTTAACCTTCGCTATTGTTTATAAAAAGCTGCTTTTAAGGATTGAATCTTGTATACGCAGTATAACTCTAATGCAATTTTCAAGTCTACACTGCCAAGTGGGTAAAATATATAAAAACCATATGTGCCGTTTAAAAAGAAAACACTCCTCCACATGGGTTTTTTCACGATTTTGGCAAACCTGAAGGAAGCCGCCTTATGCAATTAGAAGTGTGGGGGCAAATTTAAACTACTAAAGGTTTAATGAAGAAGGCGTTGAACCCTGGACGTTTAGGTTTTGCTCTCATCAACCTCTTTAAAACTTGACCATGGATTTTGAGCGGTTATGTCACTGATATTAGTTTCCTTAGGGTACAATTTTTTTTACAGTGGAATCTCTATATGGCGGATGAGAAAGTCGTGGACTGGACAGAAAAAAAATCCAGAAGATTTAGATTTAGTTTAGACAAAAAGATACCGTATTTTCTCCAATAAGCGCCCCCTTCTCCCCTCAAGTCAAAACTATCTTTATAAGCACCCCTCCCTAATAAGCGCCCGGGCGGCTATTAGAACTTTGGAGAAAAACCGAAAATTACGTAATAGAAACGAAACATTGTATTTTTAAAGACATCTAAATGTTGCTTAGAAAAATGTTCCTGAGGATAGCAAAACATAATCGCTTTTACAGTTGACATAACAATTTCTTAGATTTTTTTTATAAGCGCCGCTCTCTAATAGCGCTCCCCTTTCAAATTTTTTTATAAGCGCCCGGGCGGTTATTAGAGAGAATACGGTAACTATGATGTAGTAAAATAATGATGAAATATCATACATATTTTGTGCAGAAAAAAGTGTCCGTTCTATAGAATGTCCGCTTTATAGAGACTTTTCTAAGAGATTCTGACTGTAAATTATTCCGTTCCTTGACTTACTGCCCGTCTTATGAAGGTGTCTGATTTATAGGATGATATAGATTCCACTGCACTACTAAATAATACGATATAGGCGCAATTTAACGTAACATTGTATTGCCGAAGAGTGTAAACCTGTCTAAAACACATATTCATACCTGCCCTGACAGCAAAGTCTTTATTCTTCATAACTTCACACGTGCCGATGACAATTCCTCTACGTTCGGCCGCTTGTGCAACTGTCTAACAAATTAATCAAAATGCAAAGGTACAGAAATACACAAAAAAGACGAACCCATGCTATGTTAGACCTTATTTAATTTTAGGAGCGAGCGCATAGCGGATAACGTATTAAAATACCCTGAAAAAGCGCCCCCTCCCCAGATATTGTGTGACGAAATAAACACCTCTTTTGTTCTAGGGGGGTTAGGGATGTTTATTAAAATAATTGATTTCACCCCAGGGGGGAGGCTTATTCGAAAGTGGGGCAGTTTTTCCGTTATTACGGTACTAGTAAATAAAACTTACCTCTAAGAACTGCATGTCTTGGTCTGTCATTTTTTCAGTTTCTTTGTCATTGTCAATCCAAAAATAAATAACTATTATGTCGTTTTTCTTCATCAATGTCTTTATATTATTACCATCTATAAGTTTCACTCTCTTTTTCCCGTCGTGTTTCATAAGGTCTGCGTATTTACGTTGTGATTCTCTCATTTCCTCCTCGGTAACTTGGCAATTCCCCATGTGTAAAAGCACCAGCAAACAAAATGCTAAGATTGTCGTACATGATTTCATTATTTTGCGCTTCTAAATTTCTATTGTAAAAAATGTTACAAATTACAAAACACATACTTTCAGTGCAGCTCCTTTTCCCTTTAAAATCATGGTAATCATAATACAAAGAAGGGCAAGCTTAAAGCGTAGATTCGCGTTGTTTTTATAGGTTAGCTCTTTTGGTACAAGTAGGTTCGTTAACGACATTCATATGCTACGTCTAAAATCAAATCCACAAGAAAAAAATGAAACTAGTATCCTAAAGGGTTAGATCAAGGAAAGGGTGCGATGGCCTTCCCATTTCAGACTCTGTCAAAATATCGTGATACTAAATGATTAATTTTCTACAAAGTCGATACACACCGTTCAAAAATCACCATTATCCAACACAATACAACCGTGCAAAAAACATATGTACACCTAAGAAAATGTTCTTTAACATTATATAGTGAAACTTAAGTTTTTCACGTATAGGAATGATGTCTGAATTCAGCACCATTAACTCACATAGCGTTCCTCACAAGATCATTCCTCATCTGTCAACATAAGTCTGGCTTGTGTCACTTGAAATTCAGTCTATTGAATAACTTAATTGAGGTGTTCTAATAATCTTTTCTATTTCAATTTTTTTTTACAAAATTCAATGCATTTAAATATTTCCTAAGAAATCGTGTAAGAAATGAAACAAAATGCGTACAAAAACAACAAAAAATCCTAATGATGTTAACACAACTACAATAATTGATTTCAAACAATTATAAACTAATTAGCCTTTAAATGAATCTAGTAATCAAATAATTATCTCTAAGAAAATCTACTCTATGGTAAATAGTTTATAATTTAATTTAAGTACAATCACATTCATTGACATCTAATTGAAAATTACAAAGCAATGATTTGGAATCAGTTTCTTTTTCTTTTTAAGAGTGTGCAAGAACAGCCCTGGAAATAACGGCAAGTCACTGATCATTGATTGGCTGATTATAAGCTTTATAAGAATAGTCATAGTAAGTGCGATATAATATTTGTGAAAAAATTTCAGTGTGACCGCACCGGCCAAGCAGATCACAGTGACCGGATAGCAATTATTTGCGGTGCTGTACAAGAAGATACCTGCATGAGAGATTGAGCGAACAAATAGAAATAAATGATTTATCTTCAGGGTAAGACTTAATAAGTATTTAATAAATCTTTTTCAAATCCCAGTTGCCAGATGCACGCTTAGCTTCCTTAATAATTGCAGTTAGTATAGATGTCATTAATATTCCAATATATTGGGGAAGATTTTCAGAAACATGAACTTGCTTTGTAACTTAATTACTGAATATTTCTTAATGGAGTATCATAAGAGAACACAAGACACATGTTATATTCAACGAGTTTTTACCTGCCTAAAGTGATAAACCCCTAATTGAAAACGGCAACTTTTTAATTACGGTGCTAAACCAAAATCCGCCCTGGCTACCTATCTACTGATGGATACTAAATACAGTAGATTCCGAAACTGGCTCATTCCGTTCTTGTAGCTCAATCTCAAATGCAATGAAAGAGTAGCGTAAACGGGAGAGACTTCAGACTGCTGTCGTGACTTCGAATACATTTATATATTTCTATAAAATTCTGAACGATTTTTAGCAGCACCCCTTAACAATGCTAAGCAGCATTGAAAAGGAGAAGAAAAACGGTCGTTCAAAATTATTTAATGTGTCTGAAGTCAACATACCACCACTCTGAAGTCGCTTTCGTTTACAGTATTTCCAGGACGTGACTTTTTTGTTTTCATTTTTCTTCAGGGTTCTCCATCCAATGTTGTAAGATTTCAGTGATCTTTTGACGTGCATCAATAACTGATTGTGGATCTGCATCATTCGCCGCTCTACAGAACAAAAGAGAATGAAAAATGAAAAGCGAAAAATAGATAATGACAGCGACATACCGTATTAGAAAACTTTTTCGCGTCCATTCGCGTGCTAATTTTCACGCAATAGCGCACATAAAATCCAAAATATGGGAAACCAGTACACAGTAAAACTTCTGCAGACAGGATGATACTAAAAACGATGACAAAGACTATGGCTTTCTGTGAGTGCAAATTCAGTATTAAGAATTCACTATCTTATTTCTGAATAATACAATCCAGTATTAACGATGTACTTTTTCTCACAATTTTTTAAACTAATATACCATAATCGTTCATCAAAAGAAGATCAAACAACAATGAAATTATAATTATATTCAAGACAGTAACAACAGCAGCTATTTTTTAAAAATTGAACCATTTTTCAGCTCATATTTTATCAAAATGTTTCATTAGTTCAAGAGAAGTATTGGTGCCTTTAAATCTGAATTGCAGACGACAATACTTTATTCGCATGTGCAAACAGCATAGCTGAAGTTAAGTCTCATCTTGAAGAGGACCTTCTT
>JAUBWS010072677.1:2746-13626 GCA_032270445.1 Darlingtonia californica
GTTCTTATTTTTCCTGATCATGCTAAAGATTTGCTCTTCACCAGCATTGCTGTGAGCTATGGTCAGAATGAATGAAGCAATATTTGAAAGTTTTGGCAACAAACTCTTCAAATGGCCCCAGATAATATCCATACGATAAGTACGCTCCTCCAATACCTTGACTAACGATTCCACCCAAACATCCTCAGGAATATCATGATCTGCCATTGATTTGTACTCCTGGTATTCTTCTTCCAATGAATCAAGTTGGTAGGGTCTTGAATGTACTTTTCAAATCGCCTTGGCAACGAGGTTATTAACAAGTCAGTGAGATCATCAAAGGAATCTTAAATTGATTTGAAAACTCTGTAAATCAACAGCCCTTATATAAACAACCGTCAAGAGGCAACCATTGTACAAAAAAATTGTACGCTGTCTCATAAAACTCCCTTCATAGAATTTGTCGACATTGGATCGGCTGATATCTCGGTTATCCAAAGTGCAGCATAGCATAGGATTTGTTAAGTTACAGATTGTAAGATCTATACCACCTTTTTAATTTCAAGACTGATTTTAAGTTAGGAAAACGAAATACTGTCTTCTTTTCGGATTACCTTTGCTTACGCAAATTTCAATGCTTGAAGCTTATTCAAGCATTGAATGAAAGGTTCTTCCGTTTGTAGAAATGTAGAAATGTATTATTGAAATTTATACATGTGGCAATACAGCTTGACATCAAATAGAGCTGATTCATATTTTCTGGAAAAACATCAGATAATCTCAAAAATCAAGTATCTGTTTCGGATAAGAAATTATAGGAGTGCAAACCAGGGTACTTTTTTAATTCTCTGTTAATGTAGTACACATCTAAAGTGTCGAAATATACTTGATTATCTCCTCGTGGTCCTGATCACAAAATTCGAAGTGTTTTAAAATTGATTTTTTTGGATGACTCGTCTGAACCAGTAAAAGAGATCCACACAATGGATAAAATCAACAACATTCCCAAAAGCATCAGCGGCCCTGCTTGATGCATTATGGTAACTATGGCAAGGGCAACCCGAAATAACTACTTCTGGATTTTTCTCAAGAACCCTGGATTTCATAGAATTGCGTTCTCCCATTTTTGCATTAGTGTTGTCAAGACCTATTTAGCTCGCCATCTCCCATGATAAGTCATTCTTCACAAGTTGTCCATTGATAATTGTAAACATAGATTCGGCTGTGAAACTTAGTCATAGTTTACGTCAAATATGCGGATGCTGATTGGAAACATTTTCTCAATCCCTGCATTGCTGTCCCATCAAGCATAAGGCTGAAAGGACTTGTGTTCATGTCTTTGATCAATTCTTATTTAACATCCTCCCTAAGTAGTTACCTATCGCTGCCGTTTTTGTTCTTCTACAAGAGAATTCTTTCGCTGCACATTCCTGAAATTCATTTTATGTAAGGCGTCAAATGATCAGCCAAAATGAAAAAGGTGTTTGATACACAATTGGAAGTTATGTTTAATATCTGAACTAAATGTTTATTATATGTTGGAGCTATAAAAGGCAGGAAAGTGAAACTTGAAATGTATTTATCTAACATGGGAGTCTTTTCTTTTGTTTTTGCTAGTATTTAAATAGACATTTTCCAGCCACTTTTAAAAGTTAATGTTATTAATGTTTACGACTCAAATCATTTACCTGCTTTAGTAGCCAGCTACCTACCCTTACATTAGAAATGCTTATTTTTCTGATGGTATGTTGAGATGGGATTGGATTTAGAGGTTAAGCAAAGTTTATTTAGAACTACCAAATGTTGCGCAGATGGTTTGAAAATTGGTCATCTTATTTAACCTAGCTATAGCTTTTGGCTATGTAGTTTACATTAGCAAGACCCTGTCAATATGCTGGACATGTCTGGAGTGTGGTCTAGCATAAGCCTTGATTATGCTGGACAACTTTGAAAAGCTCTAGTAAAGACTACACGAGTGGGACATTTGCGTGACACCCGGACAGCACTGACAAACTTTTTACAATGCTGAATGTGTCCGGTGTATTCCCGCGCAAAACATTACATTATATAACAACATTGTATATTTTGATAAAACCCATGAAGTGTCCACCGAACTACCCTGGACAGCACCTGACAATCTTTTTTTGATGCTGGAGGTGACTCGTGAAGTCGGGCATAAACCATTTATATACTTTGATAAAACCCCATACGTGTCTGCTGGTGTTGTCGAGAAGTGTCTTGTAAACCAATTATACACACTCTACCATGTCTGGTGCAGACTGGTGTTATAGTAGAATTTTTACGTAGAAAAGGCAAGAATGCGGGACATCTGTCCTATTGGCAGGGTTCTACGTGAGCTAGGTAGAGCCAGTGGACTATTTTTTTACTCTCTGTTGTGCCTTGTACCTGTTACGGTGCCGGAGGTGTCCGGTTTGTTCGGTTTGTTTGTTCGGTTTGTATATATATTATTTTGATAAATCCCCGGACGTGTCAGCGAGTAGGTGTTGTCCAGAAGTGTTCCTTTAAAAACAATCTTGTGTAAATGGTAGAAATTTTTCATAGGACGGTCAAGAATTGCCTACATGTCTGTCATATTTGAAGGGTCCTGCGTGAGTCAGGTAGAGCCTGTGGTTTTTTTCACTCTTTGTTGTAGCATGACATTGTGCTGGGGAACACGTTGAATAAAGTTCAAACCGCGCTTAACCCATTTTATGTATATTAATTTGTCCACTTCATTTTAAGGTATATTTTATAATATTTGAAAATCTTAAAATTTAACACTAACTTCTGCGCGTGTAATAGGATTGATCCAGTCTTATACCATAAAATGGAGAAATACACTACCTTTTAAAGCTAAAGCTTTTTTTCAGGTAAGAGTGTTTTAGCACGTCGTTTAATTTCATTAGAGCCGCCCGCCATGATATGTTCCAATTGTGAATTGTACAGTGAAATTTGTTCTGATGATCAGCGACATGTGATGAACATTTTGAAGTTTATACTTTTTATTTTTTGATGCCATTTTCAAATCACGTTATCAAAGCAGTGTTGTATAGCGAAAGTTGTTTTCATGTTTTATTGAATTAGCAATTTTTTCGTCGTGAATCTGTTTTCTGGCCTTCTAGAAGGCTTAGATTTTCTAAAATTTAGATCCCCAACATGGGAGGGTTCAGTTGCTATTGAAGCGAAGTTTTAACACTCGTTTTAAAAGAAGGTGGTAAACTAATCTACTAGGGAAAATCTTTGGATATTGATTAATTTAAGAGTTACAGCCCTTTTTATAATCATTTATTTTCATTTTGGTTTTAGGATACACAATGTAAATTACATAATGTAAATTCAATAAACAGATATGATCGACAAAGATTGTTATGGCAATAGCTTGTGAATTCTGTCAACACCCAGCATGCTGGAAGTACGATATCAATAATTTTCAACCTCAAGATGCAAAAGGCAGTATTAGAAGTAATGAGAGTCTATCACCATCGTCAAAAACAAAGACCGGATTCCATTTTTCAAGAAAAAATAAAGAAATTGTAGAGCATACAGGTATGTTTCCTACCGTTCTGCTTGGCTATTATAGCTTAAGTAAATCCAGGTCAGAAATGTATACGTTGTTGTATTGAGGCTCACAAAACTTGAATGTAATAGAAAATGCTATACACAATCCAGAGCCGTAACCATATAGGTGCTGGGAGTGGTCACAACACCCATTTCCCCTACTTTAATTGGCTGATCCATTTTTGCAGATATTGGCGAAATCAAAAGAACACAGATTTTTCGGGAGGGATAATTTTTGCTGAAATTCTTAAAAATGAATTTGGAATTGATAATGATCCACATTTTTTTACCTCAGTGTTATACTTATTGACAAATAATTATTTATTTTGGTAAAATTGTTTGAAAATTTTGGGTGTAGCCGTTTATCAACGCATCTGGTCAGCTGAACCACCTATCCTCATGACCTTATATTTTAAACAAAATTACTTTTGTAATTTTCAGGATGTCTTCCAACTTACAAGATACAAAATTTTACGTATGAAGACGCGGGAACTAGGAATAGGAGAACTGGATATGTGAATGAGGTTGATTTCGAATGTGACGATAGTTATGATGAATCAGAAGATTGTATTCGTGTATCTCATGATGTGCATAAACAATCACGGTAAGGAAGAGAATTTAAAGTTAAATTAAACAATTAAAAAATAGAATATGTGACGGTCTATGGGAAAAGGGGGCATAAAGCTATCCATAATTCACTTGCTTGCCTCTCAAAATCATAAAAAACGTCTATGGAGGAGTGCATTTCTATTTAAGTGACACGCAAAAATATGAATGACCTCCACAGAGGTTTTTTCGCGATTTTGCAAGTAGGTGGAGTATGATCCCGTTAAAAATGACCATGCCCCCTTTTCCCATGGAACAATACAATATTTCAGTTTGCTCCATAGTTGACAGACATTAAAAATGTTGAAAGATACATTATACTGTACATGTGTTTTCCTTCGTTAACCCCTTTTAAAACATTTTATTTTTTATTTTAACCTTACTTAACTCTAAGAAAACATTTTTTCACAAAAACCCAACCCTTAATTGTCTTTAAAGAAAATTTATCGCACCGACGGACAAACCCTATAAATTCCCAAAATTTTTCTGTAGAATAACAAAATTGTCTTTGTTTTCATGATCTGGCAATGGATTATTCTGCGACCCCAGACAATTTTATCGTTTGAAGATTGACTTCATTTTTGCAGTGTTGCTTGAAAGGTGAATGCTTTCAACGGTTACCTCCAATGGTTCTGAAGAAAAAAATACTGCTTGGTGGTATAGGTATTATAAATTGATATGCTATGTTTGTTTTACTTTAGAGAGACTTCAGGTCAGCTCTTTCCCATCAACCCACAGGCCTCTTTGAATCTGTCTCTCTCCAAATGCCTGAAGAAGGTAAGGAAGAGACAAGAGGAAGTTGCCAAGATGGAAGAAATGAAATATCACCAGCACACTCCCAATAGCGAGATAAAAACAACAAAACAAACATTGATTTTGGACGAGCAGGCTGAAACGGCGGAGAAAATGCTTGTGTGGGTACCTGGTAAAAAGGTAAACTTCAAGTAATTAAATTAATTATTAAAAACGGGGTAAGGTAAATGTTATTACAATGTTTTGGAAAGTGACGAGTGAGCCCTTGGTTTGGGTAAAACTTATATTACACATATTTTAGCCAATTTTTTGTTTTTTGAAAGTCAAGTCATGATCTTAATTATGTTATCTTTTTATTTCAGCAGCAGTCGCCGGCAGTCGAAGAGTGAGTAACGCTTCTTTCAATGTTCTACATAAAAGATGAAACGGTTAACATTTATTTCGTTCTATGAAACTTCTGATATTTGATCCTCTTTTAAATACAGAGGTATGAGTAAGTATCAGAATTTTCAGACTTCGAAGAACAACAAAAAAACACCTCTGTTCTTTAATCAATCATACCTTTCAGTCTTCCAGCCCTCTTATCTCCTTTTTTTGTTATTTTCTCATGATTTTTTATCCGTGTCATGACCTTTTCTCTTTATCGTTCCTCAGTCAATTTTGAAGACCAAGAAAATTATTTAGGTATTTTTAAACATTCACCATAGCATATTATTTAGATTATATTGAATTCATTAATATTAAATTCCTCTTCTTTACATCTTCTTTTGCTTAGCCATAAAAAAGAAAAGCTATTGACATCAACAACTATAGACGGTAATCTCCTTCCTGGTGATGTCTTCTTGGCAGAACCATCCAAAGTAAGTTGTTGTACAACTTTGAAATTTGAAAAATCACAGATATTTTATTTTAGCTCTAATAATAAGGCCCAGGATATATGACACTTTCGTTTGGGGGGACAGAATTTCTTGGTCCTCTGAGTAGAACACTTAGCTTCGATTAAACTATACAAGAAAGTTCTCAGTAGTGAACATTTCATAAATTAGGATACATGTGCAATAACTTCAGTTTGAAGAGCGTTTTAAATCTTTGAGTGTTCGCATATCAAGGTTATTGTTCAAAACAATTAACAACAAACGTTACTGTTACATCTTTCCTGTTTTATCTAATTTTGCTCCATTGCTTTATTATTAACTCATCATCATGCAGATTAAGTTGATCTTGAGTTTGTAAATCTCTTTTCAAGTCGGACTCTCTACCATGATATTTCCCACTTCAAAGGAGATCCACTCAACTGAGACACTCATTAATAAGTTGTATTGGCATTGTTTTTGACACTTGAGAGTCTTTCTTGTCGAGGGTGTAACTAAAACCAATATAGGATTAACAACGTGGTTTCTATTAAGAGTAACACTACACTACGCATAACGCTCTTCCAAACGTTTGGCTAAATTGGACAAGGCCAGAAAATAGTGTTTAGTACCTAGAGCGCTGATTAAGGAACTACTGTAGACTTAACTTTTTATACCTATGTTGAAGTCAATACATGGCTGTAGATATACATTTTTTTTTTTTTTTGATTTTAAATTCTAGAGTAGAAACAGGATGCGTTCACCGCCTGGCACAAGATCATTCCGAAATAGGGAAAAACGACTGCTCGAAGGATTTATGCCACAAATCTTTGAATCGGAATTACAATTGCAACAGTATGTATACAGTAGAACATAAACATTTTTGTCGCTCATAACAGGACTAGCTTTATTTAAGGTGTGGCAGCGCCAAGGTGTTTTGTTGTATCTATACAACCTTTTAACCCTATTTTATATGGGGTCTGGAGTACCCGTATTTTACATGGGAGGATAAAAAAATCTTCCACCTTTTTTCAAAAAGTAGAAACTTGAAACTTCGCAAGTAGTATGGCATTAAGTGTTTCTAAATATGACAACAACATGACAATAGTTACCATGGCTTTCTGCTGACGTCAGCAAATTAAATTTTTAGAATGCTGATTTTTAATAGATTCTTTGCAGAGCAATATCTAAGAATAGAGAAAAGATTTTTCAAATCTGTTTTGGTTATTAGAAAGCTGAATGAAAGGGCTTTCATAGTTAACTTATTATCCGATTACCATGAAATTGATTTCCTGGCGACTTATAGCGAGCCAAAATACTCAAAAATTATTTTGTTAACTTTAACGCACTGCACAATTTTCGAAATATGACGTCATCATAAAATTTCTTGTCGTCGGCAAATACTCTTTAATATTATAAGCAATCTGTGAAAGTTTCAAAGTTAAAGCATTATCAAAAGTCATTGCAATTTTAATTTTCGTTATAAAAATTGATATCTGCTCTTCTCATTTTGAGCATAATAAGACAAGCAATAAAGTTTTCAGACCTGAAAATTTCAAAAAATGCGTGAAACTAAATATTGTTAATTGTTAAAAAGATTGGGATACACTGTACCTAGCTTTTTCAATAAAAAAATATTAAACAAAAACCGACAAGGGGGTTCTTTCCCCCCCCCCCCCCCCCCCCCACACCCATATAAAATAAGTTTAACGATTGAAATGAAAAATACTATGCAACCTGATGCAACGCTTTGGGATTATCAGGGCCATTTTCTGTAACCGCTTTCGTGTAAATTAATTAAATTGATTTTATCTGCAAACTATATATATTTATTTCTATAGGTATTTACAGCTATGCGGTTTTAGCCAGATAAATGACCAGTACATTGACAATAGGTAAGACTATGTGAATATGGTTTTTACTTTTATTTTACTGACAAGTATAACTTCAACTTCATTTGGTTGACGTCTTTATGTTTTTGGCCTTGTTCTAGTTTCCTTTATTGAAGATGCCATCCTTAACTTGCATACCGTGATCTATTGCTGTGTTGTCACAACACATTTATATTCGCAGGGAAAGGAATGCAATGTAAATTTGGAAAACTGAAATTTCAAGACATGTAAATTAAACACGCACCCATTAAAACATGATTGCCTTCTGATGGAATAGCAACTGCCTTCCCTCTTAAAAAGCTAGGTTTTTACAAATACATTTTGTAGAAAATGCGAACAAACACAATCCTGATTTACTTACGGTACAGAAATTGAAGCCGTCGAATTGACTTAAGAACTAAGCCGTTTCAGTTATACGATGAAAGTTTCTTCGGTTTTCTTTGCTCAGGGAAAATATCTATGTTCCAAGTCCCTTAAAAACAAGTAGAGTGGAACCTTGTCATAAACAAGTCAATGCTATCAGACGTTATGTGGTTTCAAAGACAGAAGACACCGAATTAGATAAACCGAAACGTGAACGAAAAAAACGAAATTCTGATGATCACCATCAAATGTCAGCAGTGAAAGCACCTTCTAATGGCAACGTGACTCCAAAACGTCGGAAAAGACGAAACTTCAAACGATATCTGCAAATCAAACGTGAGGATCATCGTGACTTAATGGAAGTTGCACGTGTCAGTATTCCCAAGAGAGCACTCCGAAAGTACCCAGTTATAGAGCACCATTGTAAGCAGTCTATTCGAATGAACAATCTTTCGTCAGAAATCTTCATTCAACCATTGACTTTAAGTGAGAATAGCTCATCATCCACTCTACCGTCTACTAACGAGTCAGATACGAGAGGAAATGACACTGAAAAAGAAACACAAAGTCAACCAATGTGAGTCTAGTTTTATGTAAATAAATCTATCGTCTTAATAGAATTTGCTAACATATCATTTTACAAGGGCATGTTTACCTGATTAGGCTTCGATATCTGATAATGACGAATTCATTGGGAAGAGAAAAAGCAAGGTGTAGGGTCCTGAAATTCCGAAGAAAAATCACTCTATGAGAATAATTTGCCAAACGGAAATTTGATAACGGGGTTGGTTTTTCTGAGCTCACGAAACGGTGTTTTCGATGGACCATGTCGCACTTCATTTGTTTTCCAAAACGGTCATGTGTTTTTTGATATTCTGTGCGTTAAATATTTAGGGAATCACTTACTGGAAAATCCTCCGTTAAAATTCCTACTGTACCTCTTGCATCGCCACTGAGCCGCTTCTCCTTTATGTCAGATGGTACTCTTTCGTTGATAAGAGAAAAGACACTTGACAGCATCCAATCGAACAAATCGAGATCGACCACTCGTGTTGAGAAAAATCGTTCGTCAGTTCAATTCCAAGACGTGCCATCTTTTCATGAAATTGATTCCCGACGTGTGTCTACTGCTCCATCTCTATTCAATGGTATTAGGTCGTCGCGGCTGCTACAAGATGTTAAAGAATATGATGAGCAAGCTCTTCTAGATCTTGCATCCCGGTCGCGAGCTACGTCAGCAGTTAGCCACCAAAGTTCCGAGTTTTCGTATCTTAATCGAGAGCTTATTGAGCAGACTTATGATAAATATAGCTCATTTACACCTTTCAAAACACCGTTACAAAGTAGGCATTATCTCAACAGTCGTTTAAACAGCCAAGACAGTACCCGCCCGACAGTTTCACAACAGACAAATAAGCGTACTTTCCCACAGAGTTTTCATAACCTTAACGAGTTTCTGCCAGTGGTCGAAGAAGACGCTCTTCATAGGAAGAATCTCCTCCAAATGAGTATTTCCCCTTCATTTAATATGTACTGTAACCAATCAAAGTTATCACCCTCCAATATCGTTCCTGCTGAGATGAAAATTTCGAAAGTTCAGTTGCTTCCCGCACGAGAGAAATCTCCTTTTTTGATGAAAAAACTTGGTACTAGTGAGCATCAATGCCCGCACACTGAAAACAGAAAGAGTGAGGAAGCAGTCCTCCATCCGCTGGTTGACAAGGATCCTGAACCATGCTACCACCACGTCCCGCCTCCATCTCCGGCTTTCAGTAAAGCTTCAAGTATCGAGCTGTCTCGCGAAGATTCACTGTTGTGCAAAAATTCAGAATCAATGATACCAAATTATAACGGTGGCTTGGAAGAAAACCAGGACGTAGCTGATTCTAAGGTGGTTGATATCACAACCGACTTTAACGGCGAAGAACCAGTGATAGGAAGTGGAGATGGTGTGGATGAAACCACATCTCAACATATGAAAAACCGACCAGATGAAGAAGCGTGTGCTTCTAACACGAATGCGAATGATGGTTGTGATACAGAAGTTACATCCTCAGTCTCCGGCCATCGTGAAACGACCGGTGTTGATCCAGTACCTTCTGTAGGAAAAGACGTTCATGTTGCTTTAGTTGATTCTGAACAAATACAGTTGTCAGTAACATCTGCATTCGTCGAAGAATGCGAAGAGGAAGAAACAAAAGCTGACGCAGAGATTGAATCCATTCAAGTTAGCCAAGGGGCTCTTTTAGAACTGGAGCAAAATGATGATTTTCTTTCTGGCATTCCTTCGCCAATTGTCACCGAAGATTTCACGGAGGGATTGAGTTTGAATCTGGAGCTGGACGATAATATAGCAAAAGCCATCGAGAATTTTGATGATTTTATTTTATCGGACTTGGATGATGTAGATGAAACTGATGATGATGAGGAAGATGAATTCTGAATTTTGAATATTCGTCATAATATTTTTATAATAACCTTGTAAATAATGTTAACATGAAAATAATGAAAGTATTGATATTTATAAGTTCTCAAATTTGGAAAAAATCGAATATTTTTGCATTGTACTCAATTTAATATTTGCAAAGAAAAGCCCTGTATATTCTATCTGTGAAACCTGACACAATCTTTTCAACAGATGTTCCACAGATCTACGGGTTTCTGTCAAAGGTGTTACCGTTGACTTGTTAGTTTGTTGTATGAGAATGTTTAAAAATATTATTTAATTTTTGAAGGCGATCACTTTCTGAGACGCCTCAAGTCTTTGGTCGAGTGTAGATTTTATCTGGTTGTGTTGACGTGTTTGGATTAAGTACGTTTAAGTTGCACGTTTTGTCTTGAAACTCTACAATAAAACTCTAAACTGAAGAAAGAGAAA
>JAUBWS010072688.1:0-13626 GCA_032270445.1 Darlingtonia californica
CAACTTTGGTTTTCATGGTTCTCGCGGTTTTCGTGGTTGCAAAGGCGTCATACGCCATCACATTATTGAGAACACCCTTCCACCCGTCCAAGTGGACACTGGACATAGCCAATACGAAGGCCCAACTTTGGTTTTCCTGGTTTTTGCGGTTTACGTGGTTGTAAAGGCGTCATACGCCATCACATTATTGAGAACACCGGTCCACGTGGACACTGGACTCAGCCCATACAAAGGCCCAACTTTGGTTTTTATGGTTCTCTCGGTTTTCGTGGTTGTAAAGGCGTCATACGCCATCACATTATTGAGAACACCCTTCCACCCGTCCATGTGGACACTGGACATAGCCCATACGAAGGCCCAACTTTGGTTTTCCTGGTTTTCGCAGTTTTCATGGTTGCAAAGGCGTCATACGCCATCACATTATTGAACACCCTTCCACCCGTCCACGTGGACATAGCCCATAGGAAGGCCCAACTTTGGTTTCTTGGTTTTCGCAGTTTTCGTGGTTGCAAAGGCGTCATACGCCATCACATTTTTAAACACTCTGCCTTCAACCCGTCCACGTGGACACCAGACTCAGCCCATACGAAGGCCCAACTTTAGTTTTTATGGTTTTCGGGGTTTTCGTGATTGCAAGGGCGTAACGCTTCTCAGTATTTGGTCTCTCTTAATGAATCATTAAATAATTAATGTATTGAAACTAGCTTTCGGTTTAGTTCTAAGACATCGTGAAATTGAAGGTTAGATATACGCAAAATTTAGCAAACCAGTTCTGCTAATTCGTATTGGCAATATATTTAAGGATATTAAGTTGTGTATTGAAAATGTAATGCACTCTTGCAGCCCTTAAAACCAAAGCAGGAAATTTCTAGACTGTCCAGCGTTTTTTATTGTATATAATGTAATGTTTACTATAAGGTGTAATGCGCCCATACAAACCGCAAAAACCTTCCTTCTGCAATGCTCAGTGTCTACGTGGATGGGTGGAAAGATGTTCAATAATTGGATGGCGTATGACACCTTTGCAACCACGAAAACCGCGAAAACTATGAAAACCAAAGTTGGGCCTTCGTATGGGCTATGTCCACGTGGACGGGTGGAAGGGTGTTCAGTAATGTGATGGCGTATGACGCCTTTGCAACCAGGAAAACCGAGAGAACCATGAAAAACAAACTTGGGCCTATGTCCAGTGTCCACATTGTAGCCGTACAGCATGTCATGCAATGGGCATGGATCATCATGTAATCATAGTGGTCTTTTGACGCCTTTTATTGTTTTGTACGTCAAATAACCGTATGTGTATAGACTTTAATATAGCGTCAATTCTATGATATATACGACAATAAACCGAAGATTTCAGAACTTCATATATTGCAAGCTTGCCCCAAAATTGCCCTCGAAACTGTTCGAAATACTAAAAAACGTGCGTCATTCTTCATTTTCTACTTTCTCAATTTAAAAAGAGTACCGGTAGAACCTGTGTAGAGCTAAATCTCAGAACTGGTCAACTGAGTTTAATATTGTTTTATTTATGTGCAACGAGTACAATGTGGAAAATGACAAAAAAAGGAGAAAACAAATTATCGAAATTATGTTTAAAAATCACACAAAAAATCACAAGGAAAGAAACAAAATTGTCGTACACTAAATTTTGATGAACTTTACTCCTTGCTTTGAGATGCAAACAGACTTTATCCAATTTTAGCTAATGACAGGAGTTGAATATCAAAACAAAATTTCTAGCAACTATCTATTCTACTGATGTTAGTTATTTACCTGAGCACTTACTTAGACAGGACTCAGTGACGTAATTTTTTAATTTGGTGTATAACGGCATGCCGTTGACTCACTTCGCAAAATTAGAGATTCGATAAAATATTTGATTCACGCAAATCATCGAATTTTTAGAAAAAACTACATACCCCGGTAACTCTTTCTTTTGATAGGGTAATGATACTTTCCAAGTGTCTCAACAACTTTTTTAATCTATAAAAAGCAAGACAAAAAATATCCAAAGTAAAATAACGCATTCAAAGCTAGTATCGACTCTGACGGGATAGGTATAATGGACGGTGTGGGTATAGTTTTGGTTTAACGTTTCTAAAAGTTAATTTTCTAATTTGGAAAAGTTTGAAAAGTATTTCAAATTTTTAAAAGAAGCCAAACGGCTGGAATGTTAGGAGTGGAAAATTCATTAAAAAATTTAGCAAATAACAAGTCAAAACCTGTATGCAAGAACGCCTGAAATTGAAATGTTATTTGAGAAAATAAGGATAAACTAAATTCTAATTTCAATAAGCAATCATTGAAAAATAAACAAATAATTGACACTGTTACGTACAAGTTTGCAAACTGTATAACCTTGAGACTTGACATAAAAACAAAAAGCCAAACTACACAATCAAAAATTTGAGAAAAATTGAATTCTAAAATTTTGACCTTTATTTCATCTGAATCCAGATCCGAATATCACTCACTTTCCCTCCTTCATAGTATTACAACGCTTGCAACAATCATTTAGCATTCTTGCGTCCTTGAAAGCAATTATGACTATAGGTTTAATCACTAAAACATTTCGCTATAATGACATTAAAATAAAAACATTCACTAAAGGAAATCATTTTTTTACTATTTCCAGTGACATTTAACAAGAGTTATAAGCCGTTGTTTTTGCAGGGCCGCATAAGTAAGCTTCTAGAAACGACTGCATAAACTAAGTAGGTTATAGCAACGCAGACTATGATTGCTGTTTCGGATGGCAATTATTTGAGTGTATTTTGATACATTATTCGCTATGCACTCCTAACATAATTATCTGAACGGTTGGAATAAGAAAGTCTCGACTGGAATTTTTCTCAAAATCAAGTAAGTATCCCTGAACGTTCAATCCCGACTCCGAAGTACACAAGAAAACTGGCGGTGAGAAAATCAGTTGGCCTGGTCGTAGCTTGGCATCCCATTTTCCATCGGTCCACATTTTCACGCAAATGCAAGGCAATACAGGTATACTCTCTAAGATGGTCATGGTCATTGCCGTTTTTGGGGGCGTTTCATGAAAATTTATCCACGCGAAATATTTTATGATTAAAATTTCACCCTATTCATACAGTCATAATTTTGAGTATCATGCAAGAAGAACGCATGTCCCAAAAATCAAAGAATGATAAACATTTTCACGCGAAATCTAACAGTATGACAGAACGAAATTTGTCGTTTAACACAAACAGATTTTATGTCTTGCCTAGAATTGACCATTTTGGCAAAAATGTTATACACCGGCATTCCTGAAAACCGGATTTCATTCAAACTCATCATGTTGCTGGTAACGTTGACAAGGTTCAATGCATTTTCCTTGTAAGCATTTACTCTAGAAAAAGGCACCCCACAAATGGATAAATCTTGGGTCAAAATAAACTGAACCCCAGCCTATATTTCATCAAAACACAAAGAATTATTCGAAGTTTGATCAATACCAAATCTTTTCCCGTAAATAACGATTTGAAAAGACATGATTCCTGAACCATATAATGTCGAATAACAATCCGCTTAAGCCGTCTTGAAGAAAAAGATATTCTGGATGACTGTACCAGACCCTCCCACGGCAAAATAGAAAATTGCCGAACAAAGAGGAACTGTTATCATTCGTTACTTTTTCCGTTGAGTTAGTTAGAGAAATCTCAAACTAAAAATATTGAATAACAATTCCAATTTTTGCCATATCAAAAGGAATTTTTTGAGGTTTGTGAATTTTCGAAAGTCAACCAAAAATTGTGTTTTCCAGGGTTCTGTATTTTGAAAAAAATGTCTTTGTCTACGGGAACTTCTTCGGATATGATTAAATTAGTCACTATATATTAGTTACAGTAGTTACTATAAACATAAGCAAAACAATACATGCATTTTTATAAGCATGACGTTTATAAGCATATCTAGGCTAGAGTTTGGTCAAAAACTAAGCATACCTCAAGCATTTTTTAATGAGCCAAACAAAATTATATAGTCCGATATTTTGACAATTTTTACCATTTTTCAGGTTGTTTGTAAGGAATTAGCAAAAATATTGGTCCAAGTAAGCATACTGGAAGCATATTTTGGGCGTAAGCAGCTTATTTTCATAAGCATGTCCCGTTATGTTTCTGAAATTTTGATTGCTTTATAAAAAACACGGAATCGTAACCGTAAAGAATTATTCACATTGCTTTGCTTCACAAACCAATCAGCATGAACTATTGATAACCATCGAGAAGTATTGTTTTCTATTCGCATCATATCATCGCCGCTCACTGTGAAGTAACAAGATACTTCCAACTTACTCGGTTCAGAAACAAAAAGTGAGCTGGTCTATCGAGTACACTAAAATCATACTTAAATCCAGTCTTCTATATAAAATTGACAGATATCTGTATAAAACTACACACATTAAGCGTGGATTTTAGCAGTTAATGCTGCTACCTTATGGGAAAAAAAGTTTCACGCGGAATTTATTTTCTCGATTGGTCACATCGGAATCAGCAATCTTCGAGAAATTTATTTTAAAAAACATTTTAGGGTCAAAATCGCGAAAACATATTCCGCGAAAATTAATTAAGGCACCAATTATTCAAACATTAGCACCACAACGTTGAATTACCAAACACAGACACAAAATAGAAATTGAAGAAATCTGACCCAGTATATTTGCAGCCTGCGGACATTTAACAATAGACCTACATAACCAGGTTGATCCAAAACTAAAAGAATGTAATATGGATATTGTGTGGGCGTGGATGACAGCTTCATCTTGCGAAAAATTGCGCTCTGTTTATCATTATGATAATGGATGTAAGAACGGACGGAGACGTGCGACAGGAGAAGGAAATAACATGCTATGACGAAGATACTAAGGATAATCTTGACTTATTCACCGGATGATACATAGCTTATCCATAAAACAAATATTCTAATTGTTCGTGTACATATCGCTGCAAATCAAGTGATTTGATAGAAGATAATTTTCATGGTGGTGACCGAGTGATTAAGGGTCGCAGATGCGAGATATAAGGTTCCTGGTTCGAGCCCCATACGATGAAACTTTCGGTGGCGAAAATTGCTGTACTGTTAAATTCCACATATCTCCACTGTCGGTGGAAGACTGACGCTATGGTATCTAAGTATATCGCAAAAATCTTCGCCTGCGAGAGTGAAATTGCTATCGCTTTCAGTGATAAAGGAGACGCGATAAAAAATTATCACTTTACTTTTTTTAATTCTGGCTCTATATGCGATAAGAACAAGCGATAGAACTAATAACTTCAAGAAAAATAAGGTACGCAAAGTTATAGGCTTGTAGAGGTTTTACAAGCTGCAACCTTTTTGGTTTGCAAAGTTAAAACAATGAAATACCGTAAAACTTTCCAAAGAAACTGATAAATATTTTACCCATTCCAGTTAATCAAAACCTATGATATTAGCCGTGCAAGGCTGACGTATTATTGGTATTGCATACATGGGTATTTCCTTCTCTCTCTAAATATTTAGTTTTATACGAAATTCAGGCACTCTAAGGTCCTGAATAAAAGTCGTTCAAAATTTCGTTTGAAAAAAAAGATAAGTGTGTGGACCCGTTTATCAGGGACCTTAGGGCATATTTTATACTCAAACCGCCCAAAAATCTCTGGTTGAGTCTGATTTGGTTTATTGGCATTTTTTGAGATTATCGAAGGAGTTGATGCAAACTCTAATCCTACTCACCTCCCAAAAAATGATAAAACTCTAATCCTTCGAGCAAATTCAAATCCTACTTACCAAATCAAAAATATCTGTCCTGTATAGACGTGTATGTCGAATTTTTCGAGCACATCTAAAAAACAAAATATGAAATTACCAAGAAACACAAGCCTTAGCACGTTCACTGCCACGCTGTTTTCAAAAATGACAAAAAAATTATGCATTTTGAAAAATTCCATTTTTTGAAAGTTTCAACGACTGTTACTTGGCTAAAATTGCTCAAATGACATATGAGTATACCAATCGACAGTTGATTTTCCATGGATGCCATGCATGCCATTAAAAATCTTTTTGGTTTACAAGTTATGGCTGTTTGCAGTTGGTTCGGTATTTTGACTCTCACACGAGTGGACGCGTTAAAAACTGCAATGACGGTTTAAGGCAATTTATTATTTCATTACTGTCGAGTTTGCTAAAAGGATATGAAAAACCTTTGAATGAAGTTTTACTGACGATTTACAAAATAATAATGAAACGTAGTTTTGAATATATATCAAACGAAATATTCACCCTTCAATATTGTTATCTGTGTTGTAGTTTTGAGGCTTACTCGCCATATCATAAGCTATGTGGAGATTGTACACCAAAAACAAAAGCAAGGTTATATTACATAGTGAAAACTTAAAATATCGTACATGTCAATAAATTTTTAGTTAATTAGTTAGATAGTTTGATTGACTCTTTAGAGTATCGTAATCGTTAGTTTAATAGGACCAGGACTGAGCTGCACCTTTCTGTTAACTATCCCATTATTACATACTGTAAAGGATCTGGTAGTAAGCTTGCTTTGAACTTTACTACTACAACATTTTAGCAAGAGAAATCCCATTTCTAGGATTTCAACTTTACCATTAATGGGAACGGGGTAGGGATTAAGGATTTGGGATTTAAAGATTACATTTAGCATTGAGATCCTTTAGCAATTGAAATATGTTTTTTTGGTTTATGGTCCCCAAAGTATCTAAAACTCAGACTTGGGATCTCCCACCTTAAAGTGTACACCTGAATTTTTCAAAGTGTTTCACAGTTTTTAACAACAACAAATGTCTAAAATGGAGCATCTCAGTTTCAGTGGGAATTGGGCTTAGACTTCTGGACCAAAAATGAACCGTTTTGCGATGTCATAGCCAGATCACGTGACCTCGACCTCAAAAGTAAGGTCTCTTTGAAGCTGAATACTGAACGAACGGTATAAGAAATTATGAGTTGATACTTGGCATACTAATAGTCCTAAGATGGAACTTTGAAACTATACCGGTCTAATAGGGTCAACAGATCAGTAGCCATTTAAAAGGATGAAATAAGATATTTTTCAATTCATTCAGCGATACCTTAGTGAGGAAACAAGATAGGTCAAAACCCTTATTCAAGGTAATCTCATTTTAATGTTTTTAAAGTGATGCAGGTTTCAGTACAAAATTGGGTCTTAGGACGTCACAATGACGCCTCAAAATTGTTCACAAAATAGAATCTTTAAAACGGACTACTATGAAGATTAATAGTCTATTATATTTACTGTTATTCTATTTTTAACCTATACCTTGCCATTTATACCAAAATTACTAACATTTTTACACCTATTTAGCTTATTTTGATCATAATGTTACACATATTTTTCAATTTTTTGCGAACGTAAAATAGAATTTTTAAAGTCTGAAAGTTTCAAGTTAATTGGTTTCATATTTTTTCAAGTAACCTATCATCTATATTCAAGTAATTATTATATATTTTATTGATAAGTCTATACTATTACAAAATCTACTCTATTCGATATGGGAAGTATATTTTCATCGACCCAATGGATTTTTCCTATATTACTTGAAAAATATGAAACCAATAACTTGAACGTTCAGACTTTCAGATATTTATTTTTAACTTGTTTTTAACGATCAACCATACCAATTTCGTTCCCTAGGCCTTTTTCACTTTGCGTCTGTCACTTTGATTTTGTTAATATCATATTGGCGGAAACAAAATTGAAAAAGACCTTGGGAACGAAAATGCAGCTTTTTTACTTAATTTCTTTTCATTTTCAGTGTCTAAAGAGGACACATATTGACAGCAGTGGTTGTGTATTTTTATGTATTGAATCAACTGAAATGTATATATCTTCTATAGAGATAATAACAATAATAATAATAATAATGATAATAATTAAAAAATTTATTTTACGTTCTCAAAAAATCAAAAATATGTGTAACATTATGATCAAAATAAGCTGATAAATGTTGGTAATTTTGGTAGAAATGACCCCAAATTTGTTGTTTCCATACCTTTCGACTGGAGTACAGGGGCGGATTTAACCCCCCTGCAAAAGCGGTAGTTCCCGGATGCATACTTTTCTCAACAAAAAAAAATAATAATTTGATAGTTTTTGTTTTTTATGATTCACAAGCCTTATCATCGAAACAGTAGAAACATAGTCTAACATTCAACAAATTATTACATATATGGTTTTTAGAGACATATAGTGATACTTATTATCATGGATAGCCTCACTAACCCAGACCCATTTGACGACTTTTTACGAATGGTTGTATCCAGAATGAGGTTCCACAGACAGACAGACATCTATCCCCCAAACAAAAATGATTTTTCAATCACAAGATATGGCTCTTTAAGAATTAGTCTTGAAAAATAAAATTCTAACTTTTCATGACGTCAGCAAGTTTCTATAGCAAATAAAAAGATTATTATCATAATTTTGTAACTCTTATGGCAAATTAAACCTTTAAACCAAATTTCATGTTACTATCATTTGTGGTTATTGAAAAAAATTTGGGGATGAAAACATCCCCCCGAAGACCTATGGAGCTCCAGGACGAATAGTGTTAAAATTTGGTAGCAAAGTTGACCTAACCTGAATTTGCTTTCATATTTCACTTCAGGGTATCAAAGGCTGTGTCATGTCTGACAAAGTTGTACATCTGTTAATATTAGCTCAAAGTTTGTAACGGCACTTCATCTAAGGAAAATTGCTTAGGGTTGCGGGTATTTTGAGATCTATGGGATTTTTTAAAGACTTGTAGAAAATATTGGATTGACATAATAGGTTCTTTAGATTTAAGTAATCTTTTAGAGATTTATGGGATTTTTATATTCATATTTCTTGAAATTTCCTCAATGTTCTTGAGATTTATGGAAAATAACGATTTTATGAATTTTTTTTACGATTTTTGGGATTTTTTTGTGAATTATGGGATATTTTCATTTGGATTAATTGAAAAATAGTCTTGTCTCAATTAACTTGAAAGTTTCGTTGAGCTTTTTTTAGGTCTGCAACATTAACGTCCATTTAAGGTAATTGTATCAAAATTAACGAGCACTCAAATTTTCTTATTTTAGTTCTTATAACTTTTTTAAGTAGCTTAAATAGTACTTATGTTTTAACCATTGTAGATTTTAAGGCTTGCATGCTCAACAATAGCTATTTTCAGTAAGTCATATTTTAATAAAAGGAACCTTCTTCTCCATAATTTTCTGAAGGAAAAGGTTTTTATAGGCTTAAGCTTCATCGCGCAAAAATTTAAAGTCGTTCAAGTATTAATTACAGAGTTACAGCGTTACAAAATAGATTTTAAGGCTTGTTTACAAGTACTATATTTTCCCAAGAGAGTGAAATATATGTTAGAACGGGTTTCTTTATTCTCCTTCTCATCCGGGTTAGCACTTTTGGGCTACAATCGTACGCTTAAATAGATTTCAGACTGATGGTTTAAAACCATATTTATAGTTTGGCTCCATTCTGCACCTTAAAAGTCTGCTTACACTAATAGTATCTACCCCCGTTTGGCGCCCCTAATATGACACTAGTGAAATCTTCTAACTTAATTGAGCTTGCTTCTAGAATAAAAATCAACTAAAAAATTATTATCTTTCTACCAATGTCACTCTGTTGAGATGGTAAATCTTCAACAAAAGGTTACAGCTGTAGCGCTTTTAAAAATTTTGTAATTTTGTAATGTCAAATAAAACTGTTACTTGGATATTAATTGAAAATAAATCTTACACAAAACTTATGTGTTTTTGATCAGAATACCCACTATTTTCCATCCACAGCAAAAAAGTTTTATCCATTTCTTTTGACATTGCTTTTTCTGCCATACTTTCATCAGTAATTTCACCATGGAAAAATGGTAGCTCGTCTAATATCCTGTAAAATAGAAGATATTCTTTCTTTATGATTATTTTATAATCCGAAACTTAGAACTCACAACAATTAAAGTATAAAGAAATTCCGATTATAAACACCTTTCTGATTTTAACGTGTAATACGAGAAAAATAGTTCATAACATTAGATGTTAATGTACTGAATAATGCTTATAATCGGAACTTGATTTCTAATTTTTTCCTACAGTTGTCTGGAATTATTGGATTTTAGAACACGCAAATTTTCTTTATTTCTTGCAAAAGGCGAAATACTTTCTCTCGAGATAGATTATTCCTTGCATTGTCACATATATAAATGGGAAAGTTTTATTTCCAACAGCGTTGTTGAACATTAAGAAAAAGTCTTTGACGGGAACAAAATTTGAGGGAATGACTGGAATCTAATTCATGTTTTTGGTAGCGTGTCGTGTCTTTGTCAAAAATTATAATCTCTTGGTCATACTTTTGGAGAAAAGTGTAATTTGAACCAACAAATAAGTTATGACAACTTTTTCTACTTTTCACTTTTGCTTTTGAAAAGTTATATTTTCGTCAAAAATGTCATCTCATGGTCATTTTTGTGGAAAAAGTCTCATTTGAACCAGAAAATAATCCCAGTGATTTTTCAATTTTTCATTTTTAGTCCTTAACCCTTCGGTCCTGGTCACACGGAAGGCGGGGGTAAAAGTACAGATCTTTAAAGGATTATATTTCAAGAATTAATTATATTAATTAATTTTTCTGTGAGTACGTTTAATGCTCAGTTAAAATGGTCGGTTTTCAAACCACCTTTAACATTTGCGATGTCTTGCAGATCGAGACAACGGCCGAACTTTGTAAATCGTTTTCTTCTCCAAAATGTACCGTTTTCTTGAAAATGAAAGAGTTAAGATATATAACAAACATCTGTACAAACGTACATAAAAGTTTGAAAATCTAATCACTACAAAATTGAAAAAAGAGAACTGCTCGAGAAATTATTCTATTTTCTCATTCGTAAAATTTACTTCAAGGTAATTCTATACAAGTGCTTTATAATGATTTGCGAAATTGCGATTGTCTCACAAAATTTGATTCCCTTATAGTTCTTGTTAGGTGAAATCGTATCTCATAATATTGTTAAGTGACCAGATTGGTATAGAAAATACGGGTCTCGATAACTCGAGCTGGATTCGCATTTCTATCCGTAGGAAAGTAGCGCCAGAACGGCTATGGAGGGGGTTTGAGTTCGAGCAGGTTTTGGGACTTCCTTGAGAGTCGCATTCACGAAATTACTGCTTTCTCTTCTTTTCTGAAGAGAAGTTCATGAGTATAAAAGCATCGATTTCATAACTCGCGTAGAGGTTTCAAATAAGGTTAGTGAAAATAAATGATCTCAATACTTTCAAAATGTATAATTTATAACTTCATACATATTTCAATAATGAAAATTGTCATCAAATTCTGTACAAGATATTTTCTAGACACAATAGTTCTTAATCTTTCGCCGGTAGATAATTTTGACTTTCAAATTTTTTTTTAGCGTGCCACAATTCAGCAAATATAAGTGCTGCATGAAAGATTATGTCTGCAAAAGATTTTACTTTCAAATGTTTCAGGATTTACAGCAACGGGTATTCTGTGTAGTTAATGAACGAGGATAAAGTCAGTTGAGAAGCAAACTTCATTTTCTTGCTAATTGAATAGACGGATTCGTTTGTTTACATTATTTGACTTTAACTCCATTCACAATCTGATATCAAACTTGTAGCTCCCTAAGGGTTTCATTTTTCTTTAATGTTTGCACTAATGCTAATGACTTCAGTTAAATAAGACTATAATACATGAGTGAAATGTGTTGAAGGCCGTTGAAGTCCGTAAGAATGTCAGGCAAAATACGCAAAAATGGTTCTTCACTATTTCGTTTTGATTATCTTTGTAATTTAATAGCACCTCTTGTATTCCTACACGGATAGCTGAGCAAAATGTAAACACTATACGTCATAACGGATCCATCTATACCTTACCAGAATCCGAGAAAAAAATTATGGAAACTGTTGTGCTTCAATCTTATACATCATTCAGTCTCTAGTTACTTTGTCACTTAGGAAGAGTGAAACGCTATCGACTGTCACCCTTTGAAAATTTGAGATTCATTCTTGAAAAGACTGTTACATTTTTATTACACAAAACATAAAGGAATGATCATTTTAGATTTTTTAGGCCCTGGTAATTGTTCCTGTATTACTTTCTTTAAAAAACGAAAAGGTCCTACGAAAGTTATACTAACACATTTTTTTACGGTAAGGTTTACTATAACTGTCTTGGTTCGGCTGCAAACTACTTCTTCCGCTTCTTATCTGGCCAAAATTACATTGTCTAGTTACTAAAACTCATTTTTTCACCCGCGGCTACAGACAAAGCGTTTTTGCCAAAAAATAGAAATGTCTAAACTTTTCGTGCTAGCGCGCTTTTAAAAGATCGAAGTGTATTTTTTACATAAAAAGAGTTGACAATTATTGTGTAATTGTAACCGTAAGTACAAACCAAGTTGTACCATAATACGTGAATGGAAAGTATGTTGTGATTTTGTACGGAACAAAATATGGGGTATTCGTTTGTTGTCTTTATTGGCTTCCATGACTAGTTTAGATTAATTTTTTGGGCTCTGGGACTATTATGTATATTTATGTTTTGAGGAACAATCTCGAAGAGCAGTTTTCATGATGTCGAATTAAAGTAAGTTCGTTTCAACCTGGGAGATTTAGGGTATACAAATACGTCAATTTTAGTTTGCAAATAAAGCCCACGCGAATAAATATTACATTGCGAAATTGAATATGTTTAAGGTAAAAGGACCGTGGAGCCTGAAAACAAAACTTCTACTTCATGGTTGAGACAATTAGAAGGCATGACGCTATTGCTTAAAAAATCATTCGATCATTGATTAATAATCGATTGATAATAAAATGAATATTTGAACAGATATCAAAATAGACTTTTCGATTAAGTGATATATAGACATACAAAATACGACTTACATTCTCCAATCCTCATTGCCTGAAAAAAAATTGCAGCAATTAAAAGCTTGTTTGATCAGTTAACCTCAGCAGTAATAATAGTAGTAATATCGTTTTTAGAATCTACTTTGCAGTCCTACAGCAGAAACCCTCCAGTTTAAAAGTCTTGACCAATAGAAACGTCCTTCAACCCTACCTGTACTGGGGGGGGGGGGCCTAGTAGGCCCGCGGTGCTGTTCTAGGAAAAATATCTCCAAAACGAAAAATTCTACGAACTTGAAACTTTTTGACTTTTCCTAAAATTTTATTGGGAAAACATTTCGAAAATTTCATGTGTTTAACTTAATTATTGACTTAATTATGCTCAATTATTGAACGCAAGGTGAGAACTGTAACCTAATTTAGTGTAAATTCAGATCTTAAACAGACCATAACTTTCGATAGACAAAAGATATTGACATGAAACTTTGACAATAGTCGTATATAATTAAGAGAAATCTGCAAACATCATCAATTTTATATATGACGTCACTTTCAAAATGGCAGGCCAAAATCAAAAAAAAATATTTTTGATGTTTCTGGCGCGCTATAGATGGTCAGGACTTGATTCTTTTCAAATTCTGACGAAAAATATAGGAAAGCTTTTTCTTTTAGCTTTCTAAATATGAAAACAGATTTGAAAAAGCTCTTTTACTTTGGAAGATGTAGTGA
>JAUBWS010072699.1:0-13622 GCA_032270445.1 Darlingtonia californica
ATTACAAAAACTCAATAGTGATTAATAAAAAAAATATTGTTTTTGAAAATTTAATCCTTATGAAGTACACGTAGATCCCGTAGAGTACAAATCTTTCATCGACTATTTTGCAAAGCAGGTTGGATTTGAGCCTGCTGGTGATAAATCAAACGGTATTTTGATATTTTCAAATAGATTAAAACTAACTTGAAAATAAAGGAATCAATTCAAATTATCATTACTAAAAATCGTTGTTTGGATTCCAACGAGCTTTTCTATGTTTATATATTGCCATATCTACAAAGTCCTGTAATTACTTTCCAAGTTTTTTTTTCAAAAACGGGAGTAAATTCATCGTTGAAGAACTGATAATTCATTATCATTATCAATAGCAGTTAATTTCTGTTGGTCATATGCCATAATTTACAAAAGAAACTAATAAAAACCAACATTTCTTTCGAGCAACATTTGGCAAGAAAACAAACAAATCAATGAAAAAATAATTGAATGAATAATAAACAATAGTATTCTTCGCACTTTTTGCAAAGATTAATTGAAATATCGCAATTGAAGTTTGTTGTCTATACGGTAAGGTCTCGGTGTTTTAATACATCTCATATTTTTTTTGTGTATTACTACATGTTGGGGAATACGTGTGTATTCTCAAAGCAGGGTAGCTATAATGGTTTTCACTGGATTTTTCGTTAATGTGTGATGGCATAGTATTGTATAGTTAGTGATGATGAATTTCGTCAAATTATGATAGAGATAATAGTCTTGATATTTCACTTTGTGCAATCAATTATGACGTCATTGTATTTGCTACCTTTTTGATGGCGTCATTTGATTAACTTTTGTGTCATCTAACTACAGTCCAAATTTGAAGTCAATATCATTAGTAGTTTAAAAGTTATGTGTATTTGAATTTTGTAATTTTCATAAGAATTTTTTGAAAATTTCAATAAATTTACGAGAAAATGATCGATAGCTTTTGAATGAAAATTGATTTTTGAGTTCTGATATCAGATTCTAAAAGGTTGTAGAAAATCAAGTAGAAAATTTGGTTGTAAGTTATGAAAGAAAAAGATGGAAAAAGAGGTTGAGTAGATCTTCTTGATATTTAAAACAAGTAGACAGGCAATTTGTATTATCGACATCAGATTTTATGGTGGCATCGTAGTAATGAGCCGTGGATATTGGTCCGACATGCAGTAGTTTTAAGAGACAAAACTAATGAAGTGCTCAGCTGGGCCCTGGACAATCTGTCCGTTCATGCAATATTGATACTGATGCATAGAAAACTGTACTGGATGTTTGGATTCCTAAGAACAATGCTTTTACATTTGGTGATCGAAAATTGTGATTGTTATAAATGTCTTCATCAGAGGTATGCCACTTGTAACTGTTTCTGAAGACTGGTACCGGTCGACACACCTTACGGACCCATCACGGAGATGTTTTGGAAAATAAAAAGAACATTGCTCATAGCCAAGTTGCAACTTGTACTTACAAACTTATTGAAAAATAGATATCATGTGATACTTACAATATTTCAAAAATTGTTAAAAACCAATGATCACGTTATGATTTAACTCTAACAGGAGCAGAAATGATAGAGAATAATGCTATTTCTATTGAAGATGCATTTAAGCAAGTAAGTATTTGTTCAAAGTGTGTGTGTTAGCGTATAAAGATTTTCTTCAAAAAAGTGAATACAGTTTATTAGAAAGAAGAAAATAAAGTTGTTGTGATATCGTTTTTAAATTACTAGGTGCGATGATGTTGTATTCCCGAGTGGCGTATAATGGATTTTAAAGATGGCTTAGTACTATATGGAAAAAGTTTTTGTTGTACGGTCCGAAATAAGTCACGTAGATCAAATAAAGTTTGGATGGACAATCGTTTAGTTTGAATGAGTTGTACGTATAGTGACTCGTAAGAGTAAGCGAGGTTACGAATGTGATAAGTCGTTTAGAGTACCTGCCGTTGTATTTATGATAAAGCGTTTATGACTTCCGTTACATAAAAGTGCGTCACGTATTTACCAGTGTCCATGGGTTCATACATTTGTAAAAAACTACATGCTGGCTATTACGTGTGTATTCGCAAAGCATGGTAGTTGACATGGTTTTCACTGGATTTTTTGTTGATGAATGATTGCATTGTATTGTGAAGATGATGATAAGTCGGTAGGATGCATATAACAAATTGTAACGAGGAAAAAGTCGTATCGCATAAATAGAGTTGCACGACTTGGTGTGCTGTTGGAAATCAATAAAGTTATAGATGTAGTTAGTTAGCTGTTTGTTAAGAATGGTGTTGTAAAAGTGAATCGTTTATGACTGTCCGTTACATAAGTGCGTAATCTTATTTACCGTGCAGCCATTGCATCCAATCATCGTTGATGATGTAAAGCACGTTCAAAATTAAATCTGATTTACTTGGAATTCAAATTATTTTCTGCAAAAATTTGTTGCCTTTCGACAAAACGTTACATACAAAGAATGCCTGTCATGGCATCCTTTCGTGGTTTAAGACCTCTAAAACCTCCTTTGAAAGCCCCGTTAGTTAATAAGCAAAACGAAATTTCCCATTTGTCACCATTTTTTTTCAAGAGTGAACTGGAATATATTCTCCTAAAGGGTGTAATATTACAAACTTTTAATATCCATAAGGTCCAGCCAACAATCCACTCTACATGATATTGTAGTTGTCATTGAAGGAGAATTTCCCAGCGTCAATTTATTCAGAAACAAATAAAAACATGATGCGCAATACAGAAACCACATCAAAGAAGATGAAGTTGCTGAAAGAATTACAAAATACCGTTTCTTTCTGCGAATGTAGTACAAAACAGAAAAAAGAAATGTTTACTACAAAAACAAAATAGTGATTAATAGAAACAATATTGTTTTTAAAAATCTAATCCTTATGAACTACACGTACATCCCGTAGAGTACAAATCTTTTAGCGACTATTTTGCAAAGCAGGTTGGATTTGAGCCTGCTGGTGATAAATCAAACGGTATTTTGATATTTTCAAATAGATTAAAACTAACTTGAAAATAAAGGAATCAATTCAAATTATCATTACTAAAAATCACTGCTTGGATTCCAACGAGCTTTTCTATGTTTATATATTGCCATATCTACAAAGTCCTGTGATTACTTTCCACGTTTTTTTACAAAAACGGGAGTAAATTCATCGTTGAAGAACTGATAATTCATTATTATTATCAATATCAATAGCATTTTATTTTCTGTTGGTCATATGCCATAATTTACAAAAGAAACTAATAAAAACCAACATTTCTTTCGAGCATCATTTTGCAAGAAAACAAACAAACAAAAATGAAATTCAATGAAAAAATAATTGAATGAATAATAAACAATAGTATTCTTCGCACTTTTTGCAAAGATTAATTGAAATATCGCAATTGAAGTTTGTTGTCTACACGGTAAGGTATCGGTGTTTTATTTCATCTCATGTTTCATTGATGCGAGGAGAATACTCGCGATAATTTCTTTTCAAATTTACTTATCTAATCTTTAGAAAAACATACCAACTGTTGTATTCCAATACATTGTCATGTCAATATTAAGTTTTTCTTGATAAGAAAAGGAAATTGTTTGAAACGAAACTATGAAGGATTAGTTGCACTAGGCTCAGTTACTTTTACACTAAATTAAATTAGTCATGTTAAATTGTATCAAGAAGGGGGTGCTTTTTAATAGTTTTATTTTTCACTTTTTATTGCACAGTCAAGCAGGTTAGTTCACATAAAATCCTATTGATTCTTATTACATAGATCCATATTCACCTAGTATGGATAAATCTTGTGTAAATCACTTATATACAAGTATATCTAATTATTTACACAGCGAAAGTTTGACAAGTGTTGGTTATGGCTTAATTCTTTCATTATACTTGATGTTGGGATAGTTTTGTTTTTTATTTGCTTATTTAAATTTCTCCTCTACCAAAAACACAATTTTGTTTGTTGTTAGTAGTATATCTAAATATAAAGTCATAGAGTAAGCGGAGGGGATATTTTGATGGTTTTTAAGAGAACTTAAATTGTTAATTTGTATATTTTGTTAACCCTCAAAAAAACCTTGTTAACCTCATCTTTTGTTTTCATAGTCAACGGTTTCAGTGAGATCGAAATCTTTCTTCATTCGATGAAAGAGAAGTACAGCAGACAGCTGAATCTTTCTGTGTGAGAGCTTTTATTTGATAACCAGCTCAGAGCAGCTTATTTCTTGCCTATCGTTCATTTAGTAGTTTTTATTTCTCTTTTAACATTTAATTATATATAGTAATGAATAGTAATCCTAAATTATAAATGATAATGAAATAAAATGCAAAGTAGGAACATACAAATATCTTAGGCAACAAAAGGATGATTTCTTTAAGTCACGATGTTAAGTTATCCTTGAATTACCTGTAGAGTTTGGTATTATATCGATACCGGTATTAAAAGGAATACCTTTATATTTAAATGGTACCATTGCAATGAAAGGCATATCATCAAGTGAACCTATTGTTTAGAACTATTAGGATATCTGTCAAACATGAAATGCGTAGATGGCTGATAAAAAACCGATTTACTAGCAGTGAGATAACTAAATTTTGATATTATCGATAGTGCTTTACAAAAGAAGAGAAGATATTTTGCATTCATTTCTCATGTTGTGGTTGGTCATTCGGTGAAGTTGTAAAAACAGTCGTTTAAAAAAACATTTACAGACATAAGAAGCAGCTGTGTTGTTGGAGGTTTAACAAGAACAACAGGAAGAAAGGAAGAAGCTGTTGATAACACAAGAGAAAAATGGTTACAATTTTACAAGATAGAAGGAAACAAGAAATTCTCAACTAAAATATGGACATTTATAAATTCAAAAGGAATAGTTGGAAGCAAATGCTCTTGCTGCAGTTGTTGATTTTATGTGTATGTGTTTATGGTAAGTTGTCATCATCTTGTCAATTTGTTTTGTTTGTTTGGTGTTACAAGTATACTCATTCAAAATTCATAGCATGGAGTCAAACTCCTAAGTTGAATGTTAATCAGTTTTAAAAACTTTATAATTGGTCTTCTTACAAATTATACAAAACAGGAGTTTGATAAGTTGATTACTTAGTTAATGGTTTTAATGATATATAGTTGCTTGCTTCTGTTCATGAGAGATTGAACTAATTCGCTTGGTTTTTTTCGGCAATCCATTTTTTTAGCATTGTTTCGCATTCTTCAAACAAACTAGGATTCTTCTTTTTGTATCCTTCCTGGACAGAAAAAGTAAGAAAGAAAGAAGACGGAGTGTTCCTTTTGTGACCTTCATCGTTGAAATAAACTCCCGATACAACGAAGCTCAAAGAGAAATGAAAAAAAGTAGAGGTTCGGTTTGTAAAATCAAGATGTTTGCAATATCGGGAGATTCGCAATATCGAGAGTTTTCTGTATACTCTCTCGATTTATTAATTTCCATCTTTTTTCCCATCAAAAAAGGAAGCTTATATTGTGCATTAAAACTGGTGATTAACTTAATGTAAGTTAATTGTTAATTGTCTTTTTTCAAGAGAAACTGATATCAAAATTGTCACTGCTCTCTTTACACTGTACTCTTTATGGTTGCATAAAATTTCATTCTTACTTGCCGCTGGTTTGTATAAAATGACTTGTATCGCTAAGTCACAGCAGTTTGCGGCTGTTTTCTTTGTAGAACTAAAAAACACACGAGGAAAAACGCAAACGGATGAAAATCGAGTACCAGTTTTTTTTCGAATGTCCCTCTCTGAAGGGTCAACATTATTGATAACAAATTATCGCATAAGATAAACATAAGCCTCTTCATTAAGCCGATAATGAGAATTTATTATAACGACTTTACTGCATGACGAAAATGATGTTTAATATTCAAATTCATAAGAAACTTTATATAAAAAAACAGTAGGGTGTAAATTACAAAACCAATCCTATGATATCAAACCGTGTGAAAGTATTAACAAGACATTTGTTTTACATATCTTCACTTTATAATATTTAGAATTTATCATTTTTTCACAAACCACAATTATTTAATTGCATCAAGAAAAAGACATCCAACTGACTTCTATATTACGTCAATATCACTCCTCAGATAGATATGATCAATGGCATTGGAAATTTTTCTGCCTTGGACCAAATGCAAGCCTTTGAGCTATTGTTGTATCAAAACTTAGTTTTAAGGGAATTTCTTTCCTCTTTGGAGTCTTGGCTACCTTAGTTAGAAATCAAATCTTGTTTAAAGAAGTTTCATTTGTCAAAGAAAGATCATTATCTGCCATGTTGTCATTTTAATTGTCACGACTTGATTACAAATCAAAATGTTCATACGATAAGACGAATAGATTGTTATTTGATTGGATTAGATTTAAACCATGTTTGCCAAGAGATAATTTTGTACACCCATGTCAGATTTAGCGCCATTCCAGATGATTATTGATAGTAAGACTTTAGAAGTGTATGATTATCCATGCCAGATTCCATGGATATTGAAGAACGCTAAATTTGGTCATAAGTTCTTTATTGTACATTAGGATCAGAACTATTAAGTCGTACTGGTCAATATCTACAAATATTGAATATCAGAATCCTTCAAACATTAAAAGTCACTTCACAACTACCATTTATCATTCTTGTCAACTCTTGACTAGAAATCCTTTCACTTGCCCTTTTTCCATATCTTCCCCAATTTCAAGGAATTAAAGAGTTTGCAGAAGAAACTTTTGCGTTTTGTGGTATTTTGGTCAAATTTTCAACAATAACAAAAAAAACAACAACAAACAGCTGTTGAACGATTTTTGGAATAGACATTTGCCGAATTTATTTTTTGTACAGACGCTTTGTTTTCAAACAGTTCTTTATGACGACGAGACCATAAGATATGTGTACTATCGTTTAACCCTTTCATGACATGTAAACCGCCCAGCGGTCCGGGGATTTTAGGGTGGTGGAGCCCCCCTGCCGTGTCCTCACGTGGGGGAGGTGCACTTTTATAACACCAAAATGAAAGAAAATACTTTTATCTTTCCAACGAACCCGATTTGACCTTCTGAATCGGTTTAGATCGAAAGTTTAAGGTTTGGAAACATTTCGGCTAAAAACGGTTTTTTTTTCTTTTCCTCAGTCATGAAAGGGTTAAATGCATTTGAAGAAATTAAAGATAGCTAGTTACTGCAACAGTTTTAGCAACATGATATTATATTTTGTTGTCATAGCAAAGCGACATGGAAACGAGATGGGATTGTACAAAAAATAAATTCGTGAAAACTCTATTTGGCGTCCGCAAAATGCAAAAGTTTGCGATGAGGCTCAACCACTGAAGTTTCTTCCACATCAATGACTTTGCTCTTTTTAAAAACGAATGTTGTTTTGAAATGTTTAGAATGTCGACCAACAGTCGATAATGATCCACAACAGCCGCCGATGAAACGAGCGACAAAGAAAAATGCATCAGCTCCAGGCAATTCCTTGGTTTACCAACAACCGACCAATAAATCACCAACAAAAGATGTGGATCGTACACTACACACACCTCATCCAAAGAAACATGAACATCCTGCATGGCTTGTTTACACAAGTGCAGTGCCGACTGTTGTCATCTTCTTGATATGTCTTCTAGTCATTGCATACAAAAATCGCAATGATAATGGGTAGGTTGACTGCTATTATGTAAAAATACAATGTATTAGGAACCGGGGGGCAGGTGAAACTGTAATCAAGTGCTTAAATCACTGAAAGCGTATACAGAAGTTTTGAGTTCGATCCTCTCGCGAGGCTTTCTGTACCCGGCACCAGAGTCTTCTCAAGCTCGTAGAAGCAACAGAAAGTTTTGCAGTGAAATCTGGGTGCCCTGAGGCTATATTCATTCAAGGTACAATCCGATATTTTTCTCAATAATCCATTTTTGGAATCAACTAATTTTTGATAATGAATATGTGATCACCGTGACTTCAAAAAGATTCAAGTAAGATTTTTGTATTTTATTGCATTTTTACCCAAATCTACGTGTGCCGATTTTCCAACTAGCTCCTCATACAAAAAATATTTTGTTTCCTATGGCATTAATATAAGCGTGTGGTACAATTGTTCTGCAAAATCAGATTATTTCACTTCCCCACAATCACTCTGTGAAATATCTAAGTAAAGACTTTTCCTTCCCATGATCCCATTTTTTGAATTTTCATTTCAGCTTAGAACTAATTCATCATGATGACGTAAAAGATGACAAACAAAACCTGAAACCGAAACCGAAACCGATAACGAAAAAGAAATCAAAGTAAGCTCTGTTCAAAAAACGTTACAGTATTCTCGTTTTGTGTTTCTGATAAAACTTGTTTTTTATTATTTTTATTGTAGAAGTAAACGTTACAGTATTCTCGTTTTGTGTTTCTGATAAAACTTATTTTTTATTATTTTTATTGTAGAAGTAAACGTTACAGTATTCTCGTTTTGTGTCTCTGATAAAACTTATTTTTTATTATTTTTATTTTAGAAGTAAAATCAATCAACGAATATATGACGAAATGTTAGCAAAATTCAAAGATGAGAAAAATAGAAAACGATCATTTGTTGGGCGAAAAAGGTGTGTAGAAGTTTTCTCATGCAAGGACTCTCTTGCTGATGTCAAATCCAACTTTATCAAAAAAGTTGTAAAAACGTCCTGGGAACGATACTGTAATTCATTTTGTATATTTTGTAAATTTCCTAGTTCGTATAAGTGCGCGATATAGACGCGGGAATTTTAAACGAAAAAAAGAATAAACTCTATGTTGCGGGTTATGTCTTAGAGTTCCTTAGACTATAAAACATGTTCCCAACCCCGCACTAGACTAGCTTACTAGTCTATTATTTTTCTTAAGCCACTAGATATAGCAGCGGAGTTAAAAAAAAACGCAGCGATGGAGAGTGTCCGTACGGCACTCGGAGTTGAAAAAATAATTTTCCTTCCTCGCAATTCCCGTACGGCACTTATATCCGATTTACCCGTTTCGGATTATATATCCCGTTTTCTCGGCTTTTTCGGAAAAGGGACTGGCTAGCGAGACTAACCCCGCACTAGAGTGTCTTCTCACAGAACTAATGTAAGTTTCGCAGGCCAGCTGGTATATACAACGTTTTGTGGAGTTCTTAAAGATTTTTAGGGCTAATATTAAGCTTTCTGTATAGCATTTGTGATGATGTACTTATTGATGGACATTATAATTGATTTTTGTTTAGCGATCCGTTTTCTGAAGTCTTCGAACTTGAATACACCAAAATTTGATTGACAATTAAAGTGATGTCTATCTTTCATACAAGATTTCAACATAAATACATTATTTGTTCGGGTTTGGAGACTGGTTCAAGAGCTTTTATCTTATGCTAAATGATTTACTTATCAAGTGAAATAAAACAATTAAAATCTAAATTTCACCACATATCCTTTTTCTTTGTAAATTCATTCCCAGTCTCCCAAAACATTTGATTAAGAAATCCGAACTGATGTGTATCAAGTTAAAACTATTTGGAAAATTTAAAACATTTTAAAACGATTAGTTAAGATAAGATATAATATGGATAGATTATCTTTAATTCTATATTCACTTTTTTCGTTCATAGTTCTCAGATTCGGATTGAAGGCATGGTCAGCCGAAGTCCGAAAAGTTTAGCAAGAAAGCACATAATCATAGGACAACTAAATGAAGAAGATTTGTAAGTAAAAACAACCATGGCAATTTATGGAAAAATTCAAAGGGAGCTTTTGAAAATGTATGTCTGTTTTTGTTTATACAGGGCTCCAAATGAAGGTTCTTCAGCACTGGGGCAACTCGTTCAATTGAGGTATATTAATCTTTTCTTTATGAACTATCACAAGTTTTTTTAAATCTTTGACGTGTTTGAGTATGTTATTTATCTCAGCTATTCTGTTATTCTGACCAATCGTAATGTCGAATAGGGATCAACGCGGGAGGAAAAGTGAAGACGTACTGACCTTAGAAACTGACTGGTAGTTGTTGTCCAAGATTTTCAAAATTGTTGGCATTAAAATTTGGCCCGTTATTGGATCTTGGAATTATATAATATATATTGAAATCAATGTTTTAAGTCATATTATGTTGATCATATCAAAATTGTGGAAGGAACTACAATACTATAATCTTCATTGACAGCATACTTTACCATAAAAAGGTTGGTTGATTTGTTGTATTTCTTCAACAATGTAATACTTTTCTTGGCTCAATATTTCAGTACTCATACCTTCATTGGATCAAGTTTAATAGAAGACATGGAACCACCAAATTGGAATGAAGAGTAAGTCTATTTTTTCACGGTGGCTCAATCTCCTAGGCTTTCGTCTTGCTTTTTTTAATGCTGACCACATATGAATGACAAGGAGCCTTTAACAAGAATTATATTCGAGGACGAGATTACTTTCATTCTCTTAATTCATTTTTTATTCTGAAAATCTTCTTTTAGAGGAAAATGACTTCCGGTAGTTAAAATGTCCAATAATCATGAATTGCATAAGGTTGAATGCAGGAATCTCTTTGAAAAGAGCTTGAGTCTATCCTTGGCAAAACAAATTGTAAAGTACTGAATACAGATCTTCTTAGCTTTAGTAAGGAACATGTTCTCAGATCGAGTCATCCGATTTCTTTAGAGCAAGAGAACAAGTAAAAGAAGATGTCACTGCACGTCTTATTATGGAAAATGATGACGAAAATGATGCTCTATTGCCAGATGGTAAGTTGAGTTCATTATAATATCATCTCAAATATCTATTAATTGGTATAGCTATAGCATGGAAGGCACCAGATGAGACCAAAGCATGAGATATCTGTTTGAGGGCTGTTTGTTTGTAGCCTACAGGCTACTTGTTTATGGACTTGTGTGTGTTCGGAATGATCCTTTTTTATCCTAGAACTGTATTTCATTAATGTTGGGCTGTTCTGTCAAGCTTTTATCAAGTCCTAGATCAGATATCTGGCCTGTGTATACTTTGACTTTAGATGTGTTCATTTTCATATTTTTACTTGAAATATGCGTTCTTTATCTATCGATTTGGAAAATTGCATTCCCGAAAGAACAGACATGAAATCAGGAAAAATATTTCGTGGCTTCTTTTGTAACAACATCCGTGTTGATAGAAAAATAATGGTGTCGTGCTAGATGCTTTCATACTTTCAAATCGTGGTTTTCCTTTAGATCTTGAAGATGTTTTTAGAAATTTTGGAAATTGGGAAGAATCGTTGATATAGATAGATACTGCGATCAAAAATCTACCAACACACCAGATATATTTTTCGTACACCAAAATTCATCTAACTCTGATGAAAAAGCTTCACACGCACATTACAAAGGTAACAAAAGAAACCATTGTAATGTGAGGAAGCCGACTTTTTCAGTTTTGTTTTCTTATCCATGTTAAATATAATATTTATTGATGAATATGTTTTATATTGTATAGAATTTAATTTTACGAATGCATTTTGATATAAAACATACACAATGTATAATTAAACGCCACAATATTTTTGTATTTTGTTCATCACGCGAACGAAAACGCCCAACACTACCACAGTTGTTTCAATGAGGGTTCACACACGACATCTATCATGTCACCTTTTGCCAAAGCCATCAACGCTGGAAGAACTATGCGTATGCGCATTTGGTTTTCCTTACCGGTACTTTTATCATTTGGGTATAGTAGCAACCTCGTCCCCAGGGTCTTCCTCTTAGTTTTTGCTATGCTGACGACACCAGCATATGTTTCAATTATTCCCTCTCGTTGATCTCTTGTAAAGACCCGTTATTCTATAACTCCAAAATTCACTAACTCAAATCCAGTTTTAGTTCATCAACCCCCTTCCTCGCCTCCTGTCTCAGTTATCGAGGGCGGGAAAAGGTAAATGAAGGCAGGGCGGGCGGACCAATGGTACCGTCGTGACCACAGGGCGCTTTTCTACTCCGCCTCACAGCTTCGAGCAAGTGATCTGTGGAGACTTCACTTCAATTACAGTCAGAACCCTGAAGGTGACGTAATCTTTTAAATCGATTAGCCCATAGCGTGCTTGTTACGATGTTTTGATTTACGCAGTCTATTGTTTTGATGTTCATTCCTCTGCGCGTGCTCGACAGCCAATCCGGCCAATGTCTCCACAGGTCGCTTTTTCGCTCAGAGCTGCGAGGCGGAGTAGGAAAACGCCCTGTGGTCACCACGGTAGACCAATGGCGGCAAAAGCGCCCTGAGTAGAAACAAAAAATGTTGAGTCAGCAGCGTCTAAAGAGGCCAGCACACAATATGGCGGGATTACACGCTCGTACTAATAACAAAACACAAAAGGTTTGTGCAAAAAAGTAAAAGTAAGTGGCACTGGCTTAAAGTAGCTAATATAAATGATAGATAAAATCTATGCTTCATAAATATCATAATCTTTTATATTTTCCTATGTTTTAAAAAGAACTTCAGCTTTTAAAAACCAGTGTGGTCATGTTTCTTCAATTCATGAAGACTGACTGTTGTTAGTTGTTGTTAACGTTTTTTACCTCTTGCTTGTTTTGTGTTGTGCATGCTAGCACCGAACATTTGATGCAGGGCTTTGATATTTCACATGCTTGTCAACTTTTGGAGTAGCGATTGCAGGACAAATGCAAGCTCAGTGAAGCCAGTAAAAGGAGGGGGAGGTCTACCTACTGGTCTAACTAAGAAGACTAAGGCATGAAGAAGGGGATATATAACTATAATTTTAAGCTGACGTAATAAAAAGGAGAATCATGCGCCTCTGAAAAAATCTTGGACTAGTATGACCTAAGATAGAAAGAAATTTTTAAAATGAGAAATAAACTGGTCATTACTTGCCCAATTATATGGACGAATTTGTGTTTATCATATCAGATTTGAATTGTTTTACAAAAAACCCCTATTATATTTATTGGCAATTGGCTATTTCCTTTCTTGCTTCATGTTTAGTTTCTGTTTTATTTCTGGTTTTGACTAGGTTCTTCTCTGTGTTACCTGATAATCAAAGGTGTATTAGTTTCACCAAACCCTCTGGTCTGCTCTAAAGAAAGTGGTGAATAACCATCTGAGGAAAATAGCCGGTCGAAATATTCAGGACCCTGACTGTTAATAATTCTGGAACTGTAGTAGAAATCTGTGCGACTTTTTATTGCACAGCTGTTTCAACATATGTAACGTCATAGCCAGAACATCTGGCCCGTCTCTTTTCCGCCGTAGGATTCCGCCGCCAAAATAATATTTTGCCAGCTAGCAGCGTGAAAAAAGAGGGCCAGATACGATCCGTCGGACAGAATAGGACGATGCATTTGATTGGCCGACTCCAACGCTTCTGATTGGCTATAATTTTTTATCTGGGTACTTTTTTTTTACGTTGAGAAATATTTCAGACAAAGAAATTAATCAGAATCAGAAAACATGGCTCACTCAGGACTTACATCATCCTTACACAAACTAAACATTTACTAAAGTAGAGCACATGGGTCGATCAATGCGGTGAATTAATCGGGATGCTTACCGTGAAAGGGTCTTGAACTTTCACGATGCGACTTTGACATACCACAACAAACAACATTTTCTGGTCTGCACATTAAGACTTCACAA
>JAUBWS010072721.1:0-13621 GCA_032270445.1 Darlingtonia californica
TATAAGCACTTTTTCCTACCTCAACTCAAAATGGTTGCCATAGCAACGTCTCAGGGCACCATTTTGAAAATTTCTTTTCGTTGTTACCTTACCCACCCCTTACCCACTTTGTGCATTCATACGCCTCAATACTTTCAAAATGTATTGACAAAATAGATTTGTTAGGGTACGTACTTCAGCAAAAGATGTGTAGTTTTGACCAATCAATAGAACTTAATGTACAACATACACATCGAGAACAGTTTAAAAAACTTGCCATCCAATAAATACTTCTAAGCTAGCCTCAACTTTCATATCAAAAGTTCACTGAAGATAAACATTTTTAACTTGAGTGTGTGTAAAAAATCAAATTACGATTCTTGATATTGGTTTTGAAAACAAAAAAATCACACTTACCAAAACGTTAGTTGTGATAGACTTGATGCTCTTTATATTTCGATGATGAAAAACTATGTCTTTTATTAGAATAATTCAACAATTTGTGTTGCCAGTTCCAGTCATAAATTTCTCTTGTATCCAGCATGCACTATCACGTTTTTCTTAACTTCTTGTGAGGAAATCTTCTATGTTGAATTGTTTGTGCATGTGCGACAGCGGCTATTTGATTGGCAGATCGATGTGACGCCGTTGTTTGATTGGTTTATCGTTCACGGGTATTTACCACTGACCAAAGTCGAAACGGTCTAGCATGTGTAGACAAGGCCTTAACAATAGTAAAGATTTTACACTATTTTTCCGAACACCTAGTTTTGCTTTGTTCTTTGAAATTTCATATAGGGCGACTCAGCCAAGTAATGTAAATAGGGAGTATATAAAAAGGAGTTTGTGAGGGTTTCAGGCTGTTTTGCTAACAAGGCCTAAAATATAACAAAGATTACAAGCTATTTTTCCGAACACCTAATTTTACTTTTACTATACAATTTGATAAGCGACGGTTCCGGCAACTAATACAAATAGACAGTATATAAAAGAGAGTTTTTCTGGGCCTAAGTCTATTTTCACGAACACCTTAGTGCCTGTGTGACGTCATAAAAGGTAAGACGTCCCTCACCGAACACGTCTTGCTACACAGTTCGACAGTGTAGAGTGATCGGATTTATCTTATTTTAGGTCGCTACCGAACACATGATTAATTTCCAGGAGTTTGATTTATTCGACTGAACACCTGCTTAATTTCCAGTAGTCGCATTAGATACTTATTTTCCAGGAAAGGAATTTTTGGAATACTCCCCGAACACATCGAAATTTCCAGGAAGAATATGCTTTCCGAACAGATATTTTGCTAAAATGCCTCGTTGGCTGCTTTCGACTTTCTGTGGAAAATTCTTGTGAATTGAACCACTCGACTGGAAATGCACATTTTATACCATGCCATTTTAAAACACATTAGTATTCTTGCTCAAGACCTTTCAAGCTAAAATACAGTAAAATTGTTTTTATAAAATATTTTGAACTAAAAGGAGTTTTGAGATTAAAATTTTTACAGAATGTGTAGTTCTTAAATTCCTCACTCAGCAAAATGTTTGGGCAGGTACAAAACGCAAAATGCATAACGCATAATACGTAATGTATAATGCATAATAATGAAAAGATTCCAGCAGCTACTTACACAATAAACTTTGAATTTCGACTAATATTTTGTAATATAATTATCAGTCAATCTTCAAAATTTCAGTTCTGCCACCTGTTCGGGTGGTATTTTACTGAAAAAATCTTAAATTCTCAATAACTTTACGTCTGATTGTCATTTTTATTTGAAATTAAAATGATAGGAAGATATTTTCAAAACTTACAACTTGTAAATAAATTATATGATCAGTTTATATTTTGCAGAACAAAAGTTAAAAAAACTGTTTCTGATTTCTAAATACACACACACATAATCACATGATATTTCTATAATTTTTGACAATATCTACCTATCATCATAATTTCAAGTCAAAATGACGAACACAGGTAAAGTTATTCAACGTTTTGTTCTGTAAAATACCAACCTGACAGGCGACAGGACAATTGACATTGACATTACACAAAAGGTTGGTGAGATTTTGAAGTTGCTGTGTGACATTTTGATTATTCGGAAATTATGCATTATGTATTTTGCATTATGTGTTATGCGCTTTCTACCTCCATAAAGTTTGCAGGGTTACTAAATATAAGGTATTTTTACCACCAAAAATTAGTGAATTAGCAAATAAAATAAAACAAATATGCTGCTGAATCACTATAAAAGCCTAATTTCTGAGATTTCAGTATGAACTTTCAGCAATGTCAGGATATAAAAGGTTTTTGAGGGACTGGTTATACCAAATGAAAGAGCTTGGCTTTAGAAACAATTTAACCCCACATTCATTGACAGTGCAGGTCTTGAGATATTAGCGTTTCAAGATGAGCATATTTAAGGTTAAGCTCAAAATTCCAGCTGTTTATAAAAATATGCAATATTGTGCAAAACACCAAGCATTTGCATGATCATATGAAAACTTCCAGGGGGTAAGCTAACGTCCGCATCAAAAAGCTTAGCCCTAATAAGGTTAAGTTTAAATTAAGAGTGTGGTAAACCGAAATCTCATCTCATTTACGCCAGCAAAAATTGTTTTCATGTATTTACATTATAAACACACATCAAAACACACCCATGAGTATTAGATTTGGAATTTTTCTTTCTTTCGTCTGTTTTTTTCTCAACTGAGGAATTTCATTAAGATCTGGTACGAACGATTATATCGTCTACTAAAATTTTTCCGGCCTTTATTAGTCGACAGACAGTATTGTCGGTGACTGCTGGAAAAGACATTTTGTTCATTCAGACCCGTAATAGCTGGGTTCCTCTAATCATGTATCACCGTGTAATAAGATTCAGTCTAGCGAACTCCATAGCCATAATGGTGGACGTAAGATTATGTTTATGTTTCAAAATGGCTAATGACATACATGACATACATGACATGACATAATTGCATAATCTGTGGTCAGATCTTCACGCATATTTTGTTTCCACATATTGCTACCATCGTTTACGACCAGCCGCTTCCCTTTCTGCCATCAACAATGGTAACTTCAGATCATCTCGTATTTGGTCGGACCATCGTTTCGGAGGTCTACCACGTGGTCGTTAACCAGTGAACGACTCTTTGTAGGCCTTATAAACATGACTTTCATCGCCTCTTCGGGTAACATGACAAAACCAGAGAAGACGTTTCTTTTTAATTGTGTCTAGGATGTTTTGTTTCATGGAGAATTGGGCTCTGATATCTTTCATTTTTCACCTGTCACGATGGGTTTTACCAGCAAGAGTTCGGAGACAGCCGTTCCCTAAAACAAGCAATTTTTTTGAGTCTTCAGCTTTCAGTGTCCAAGTTTCGGATCCATAGGTAGAGATCGGCAGTATTAGTGAGTTTTAAAGTCTCGTTAGAGCGGTAATAACATGGCTAATAAATAGTATTAAAAGAAAGTAAAGTTGAAAAAATCAAGAACATCCAACTTTTTCCTAAAAGTAAATAAATCATTATCTTTAATTGGATAGATATCCTGAAATCTTCTTAACAAATTGGTATTTTTCAATTATGTTTTGATTTTCTGAAAGTCAAAAGAAAGACCTTTCGTAATTATGTCATCAGATTTTCATAAAAATTAAGTCCTGAGGTACTACAAGGCGCCAAAGCCGCCATAAATTGGCAACTTGTTTTACTTTCGGAATGATTCTTTAAATGAATTAAAAAATCTGTGAAAGTTTCAAATGCATATTACTATCCTATCATCTCACCATTTTGTTAATAACCATTATTTGATAAGGTTATAAAGTGACACCTTGTGTTACATAATTATGCATAATTAATGGGTGTTTGAGATAAAACACCCTTCAAGAAACCGCAGTTTCGGAGGGCTTTGAGTGGAAAATAAAGCGAAATACTTTGGAATAATGTAATAAGCTTAACTTTCTGCATAAGCGATACTAGGCCGAAGCCCAGCAACGTTAACCAGGATAGAATATTTGTAAACACATAACCGAATCAACAAAGCTTTATGCTTGCAGGCAAAGATGTAAGCACTTTTTTTAGGGGTTTGTTAATTTGCTAACTTTTGATAGGGTTAAGCAAAATTGATATACTTTATATCTAGGTTCCAGAATTTCAAAAAAATATGTCCTTAGCCCTATACATTTGATGATGTCAGCAGTTTCATTTGCAAAAATAAGTCTAATTTTCACCCTTTTATAACGTTTTCGGAGTAGTTTTATGAAATGTTTTCTTGTACAGATAGACCGTTTATAAGACAAGTATTGTATTTCCTTGAGTGTTTTAGATTTTAGCGTAAATTCGAGCCATATGAGCTGGAAGGCGTTCGTCGATCAAAGTTAACGATAAGTAGACAGCTAAACACTCTAACCTTGGATACATTTCCTCAACTAAAATAGGGGCTGCTCCATCATGTACAAGACCGGATTCAACTGTAAGTAAGTTATCCTCTAAGTGAACTATGATTCGAGCAAAAAGTTAATGAAATGTTTTTCTGGGGAAGAATGAGGAGTGAAAATTGAAATTTGGAAAAGCAACCAGTTATGTAAAACTCAACTAATATTTAGAATAAAAAATATAGGTCTGGCAGCCAACTTTGCCTGAAATATTCAGACTCTCAGTACTGGGAGAGCTTTAAGACCAATTTCCATTATCGGTGTGATTTTCTGCTTTGAGAAAAACCCCAAAACTTTTTATTTTTCACACGTGGTTATGTAATAACTCTAGTGAAATTTCATCTCATCTTGGCAGGAAAAAACGTTGAAAATAATCATTTTGGTCACAGAAATTCGCATGCAATTTTGCAATGGACCAATCAAATGATTAAAAACTGAAATGTTATTGGTTATTCATTTATTGTTGTCAAAACAAATAGTCCCTTCAAAATCGGCGGGAACTAAAACAATGGAAATTGCAAAGGAAAAACATTACTAGCACAGTCTATTCGTGTGGAATTTAGTTCAAAGAATCGGGTCTTATATAGCGAATATAAACCAAAAGGATTTCCATGATAAAGTGGATGGAGTAATGAATCTTGATGAATGATTACAAAATAAATTGCATGACTCTCACAAACAATGCGAGAGGGCTGCCAGGTCTGCATAAACGCTCTTTTTAATAAGTTTACCATGATTTTTCGTAGTCATTGATGTCGGTTTATACCATATACAAACTGGCTGTTTTTCAAACAAAAGACACTTAACCCTACCAAGATTAGAGAGGGAAAAAAGGCCCACAGTCTTACATAAGGGTTAATATCTCACATGCAAAAATCCTACGAACTTGAAACATTTCGACTATTGGTTAAATTTTATGGGAACAATTTTGAGAAAATTTCAAATGTTTATCTAGTTTAATTTAGTAACTACTCAATCATCGAAGGTGAGAAATGCAACCTATTTTAAGGTAAATTTTGCAAAATTTTAATGGCTCATAACTTGATATACAAAACATATTGCCATGAAACTTTGACAATGGTCGTATATGATTAAATAAAATCAGCTGACTTGATTAATTTTGTATGACTTTATATTTTTAATATAGCACACCAAAATAGAAAGAAATATTTCTGGCGTTTCTGGCTCGCTATAGATGATCAGGACTTGATGACTTTTTCTCAATTCAAAAAGTTTATCCTTTTAGCTTTCTAATTATGACAACATATTTGAAAAAGCTCTTCTAGTTCGGAAGATATAGCAGCAATTTACAAGTATTTTCATTGTATTATTTGCAAGTGATGACGTCACTTGGTAATTATAGCAACCATGATTTTCTTAGTATCGCCCCAAGAACTACCAAAGAATTTAAACGAAACGCTAGTTCTGCCAAAAAAATTTCACAATAAAATCATTTACTGAGCCCACGACCATCCCATCGCAGGTCCATTTGGAGTGCAGAAAACTTTATAGAAAATATCAATAATAAGTACTGCTGATATCAATACAAAGACTTGAATCAAAAGCTGTATTGACTACTCGCAAAAGAAAAGAGCTATTTCAAGAAATGAAGCACCTTTACACCCAATACCGGCTGAAGAACCGTAGAGCTAAGTAACATGCAATATTATTGGACCCTTCTTACTTACAACTGCTGGTAACAAATACATAGTCGTCTTTGTAAACAGATTTACTTGATGGCCAGAAGCTTTCGCTACGCCTAATACCGACCGAGCTTCAAGAGACGTCACCTTTAAATTACTTGGTAAAATTTTTAATGGAGCAAGCAAACAACCCCAATTAGTCCACGCAAACCGTGGCTAAGAAACTAACCAATTCCAGGAAAAACAAAGATTGTTCCAATAAATAAGCAAACAATGATAAGAGCACAACTGAAGATACAAGCCGACTAAATAACGGAGAACCGCACTTCATAGAAGAACTATAAACAAATCACAAGGACGAAGAAGAGTTCTATGTAGATGAAAACAACAAAAGATAAAAAAAGGAGATTTTTGATCAAATTGCAAGGCGTCTCGAGCAAAAAAAATATGTGGGAGTCCAAAGAAAACCTGCATCCAACGTTGGTGAATCAATACGTGGAAAGACAACAAGATACAAAAAAGCCTGCAATAAATAACATAAACATCGCCGTCAGAAACGAACCAAAAAAATCGCCAACCAACACTACCAGATTTCGCAACGGATTTTTCTAAATTCTTATCCTATTCTTATTTGCTACATTGCGAAAAACCAATCTGTCATGGAGTAAATGAATACTCATCTCTTCCGAACTGCCAACACAATATGAAGAAAAACAAATATCTGATAAAAGAAATGAAAGCAAAATTCATCAGATACTCGCCGAATGCAACGAAGTTTCCTATCTATCTAAGAACATTACACGATGTAACTCTCAAATTTGATTACAGAGATATATTCGAGTCACAAAAACGGTCTAGAATGGAAAAAAACAGTTAAATTCTCAAAGAATGCTTCCAAGCAATGATGAGAAAGAAGTCAGGAATATATCTAATACAATGAAAGAAGAAACCATCAAACTTCAAGAAGACAATATGGATCATTGGAAAACTATTGCAAAGAATTTTTATCGTCGTCTACCATTCTCTTCTTTCAGCGTCTACAATACATTCTACATTTTACGAAAATTCACTGCACAAATTTGTGGAAGTGACATAAAGATTAAGCAACATCAAACCGAAAAAAATCTGCACCACCTCTAAAGTTAGTATAAACGGAAAACGAACCAATGGAATATGCAGGCCCGACAAGAAACAGTTGATCATGTGAAATAATTCCAAGCAGGATTCTAAAGATTTCCATACGGTATCGGAGTATAACCTGTCAAACGATCGGATTAATAAGTGCTATCGAGGCAAGCTTGTTCTGATATCTTGTTCTTCCAAACATATTGAACAAACCTTATTATGGAAAACTTATTGTGCGGGATTTGAGAGATAAACACTCTCCGATATCTTTGTCGTAATTTGCCCTTATATCCCGATTCCTCCCAGCCAGCAAAAGACCGTCGTTTTGACGTTGGTTGACGTCGCGTGACCGTCGAATGACGACAAAATGACGTCTTGTGCTAACAGGGCTATAGAATCTTATAATTTTGGCAATTAGTGCTGACGGTGCTATTCAAAGAAAGTTGACGAAGAACTCAGTGCAGCTAAATAACAGACTCATATTGGAATGGGACATTCTTCAAGAAACTCACAGAAGTCGTCCGAATTTACAGTAAAACCGTGTTGAACGACGTTGTTGCACCTATGTTAGAAGCACATATCATTCAAACTTTTGTAGACGCAGAAACTCCAAATGGCAAACGAATGGGAAAAATCTTGTTGCATTCAAACCGAAATTAACAAAATACATTTTTACAAAAATTCAATTGCAAGAAATAAAAGACTTACAAACCATTCAAAAAGAAGGATATGTACTTGTAGGAATAAAAAAAGCTTTGAAATGCACGGTCGCCGATACCGCCGAAGGAGTTGGTGGAGCTATACATGATGTAGTTGATGGCATTGGGGCCTTAGATGAAAATATTGTAACCAATCTTGGTGATTCTGCTTCCAGAGTAATAACGGCACAGAAAGTGCAGTCAGTGACGCAACAATTGGCGTTGTAAATATTTTTCATAGCATCATTGAAGGAATGATACTCTTGGCTCTTATCTGTTGCAACAGTAAAAGTATCATATCAACGTTCAAAAATAAAAACCAACATAAATATTCTCCAAGCAATATCAGAAAAGCAAAAGATGTACCAACAGATAGTACGATTGTCGCAATCAACAAAAGCAACAAAATAAATACCGTATTAGGGACCCAAAGAAAAGCCAGCAATTCCAATATCCTCTCAACAACGAAAGCTGTATCAAATAATGGAAAAATCTATTGCGGTCTTAGATAGTAATCATAGATCACAGCGACATAAACACGCAAGTCAAAGCCTTACTGGACAGCAACAACAATAATTTCAAAAAACCTACTGTCAATCATCCTCAACTATCACACATTTTGCAAATACTATGACGTCACTATGACGTCATTTTTTGACCAAAATTTTGGCACTTTTTCATAACTTTTGAACCAGTAATGATTTCGACGTCAAATTTTGAAATTTACTAACTAAGTCAATACCAAAAGAGTGTTAAGTTGTGACGTTACAAGGCCAACCGTTTAACGTAAATGAAAAACCCCAACTGGAAAAGGGTTAAACATATCCGACGAAGATCTTCTTAGCAGCAATTATTCAAAAATGATCAAAATCGCTAGATTCGAATGCAACAAGTTTAATTTTGCCTTTTTTCCTTATAATGTCTATTTTCCTGTTGACATCGTCGGATAATTGGATACTTGGGTCACGAACAAAGCAATTTTTTATGCAATAAACCACAACTTATTCGACCGATTTCACTCATTAAGTGCAATTATTCATGCAATTATTCTAAAGGATGTATACAAAAAAAATATTTATTTTTAGGAAGGCAATAATTATATACGGATATATAAAACAAAACAATTCCAAAATAAAAACTCACATTATATATTGAAACGGCACGAAGACGAATAGGGTGACCTATTTGTCTATTGAATACCCGCCATTGTCGGGGGAAAATAGAAAGAAGTACAGAGGCTCAGACGGGCTTCTGCAAAATAACAATTCAGGAATAATCGATAGATAAAAGAGAAATATCAAGAAAATGAATACAAAAGAAATAGGTGTTGACGAACAATGGAAGAAAAATCGAAAGAGATCATTTTTCGTTTGCATTTGGTATGGCTTTTTGATAGGTGTTGAGTTCTCTTGTGTTTCCACATCCTTGGTGTTTTATCTGAGGGAAAATGTCAAAGTTGAAAACTTCAAGAACTGGTACAGCATTATAATGTCTTTGCCGTACATTGCTGCATGTTCGTTTGGAGTCGTAATGGGAAAATACATAGATCGGACCAGGCAATTGAAAATCTGTTTAGTGATACTAACACTGATTTCAATCTGTGGCAATCTGTTGTATACCATCAACGTATCCGTATGGTTCTTACTCACCGGAAGATTTTTGTGTATGGCTTGTGACGCCGGACATCCAGTTATATCAGGTTAATTACATTAAATGGCTAAAAAAAGATTTTTTGCACATTTCCCTTTAGAACCCATTTGTTGCGCTTCTATGAATGTGTTTACAAAATTAATCTGGAATTAAAACAAGGCAAGCTCTTTGTATATATGAGTTACAATAATCCTTTACACTAAACAAGAAGAGAATCTAGCAGCATTAGCCATACGATAATTGATTTTTTTTGCTCAAGTGCGTATACTGGATAGAATGACTATTTGTTTAAAAAACTAAAGGACAAAGATTTTCAATAATTTAACGGCAGAAAATTTTGCATGTTTTAGCCATATTTGCAAAACTTTATGCCTTACAAAATTTCAAAATTGAAAATTTTGCAAGCAAATTTCTTATGATAGACGATGTCTTTGACTGATCTTTTAGTGATCTTCACACAGCGTGGAAAATTAAGAAAGAAACTAGTCCATATACGGTAATACGCGGGACCGTATTCGGTAGAATTTCACGTTGTGTAAGTTAGTAAGTCATTCACGTTTTTTTTTAAACATTGACAAAAGTTGCCAAAAGCGTATTTTTTTTGTCAACAAAGGTTTCTAGCCGCGAAGTTTTCTCGCCATAAAGAGAATCTTGATTTGATTTTATAGGTGAATTTTCTCGGTTGTATAAGGGTGATGAATTGACATTGGCTCTTTCATACTATCAAACAGCACATGCAACAGGATATGTTATTGGCCCTGCAATTGGATCTGTCTTTAGAGACATCGATTTCCAACTTGGTGATTGGAAAGTAAATCAGAACAACTTCATTGGTATCTTTATGGCAACCATAATGGGTGTAAGCTTAATTGCTATTCAGTTATTCGTAAAAAATCTATCAAGGAATCAACCAAACTCTGTAGACTTTTCACTGAAAAACGTAAAGCTCAAAAAGAAGTCAATACAATCCAACCATTGCATTCCAAGAAAATACTGTGAGTCATTGACCGATATATTTAGCGACAAGGCCTTAGTGTATTTGATCTTTTCGTCCGGCTATTTGATCTTTGTTGCATGCACTCTAGACCTTGTTATAAACCTAATAGCTAGTGACTTTTACAAGTGGAGTATGGCTAGACTTGGAATCGTCACTAGTGTATCCTGTTGCATATTTGTAGTGTTGATGTTCACCGTAGGGAACAAGTTGATCGTAATATCAGCAAAATTGGTGTTCACCTTATTCTTCTCGTCGACTTGTATTTGTATTCTGATCGTTGCTTTAAACATATTGATCAAAATAAGTAATGTATGGTTGCAAAGCTTACAACTATCCTTCGGGATTATAATGAACTCCTTGATTGGATTAAGCGGATCGGTTCCAGCCAGGGCGATTCTTTTCAAAATGGTGACTCCTTCATGTGCCAGTTACTGCGAAGGCGTACGAAATTTTTTTATGAGAGCTTTCAGTGCAGTTGCTTATTTCGCAGCTGCTTTTGTGTACCAGTATGAAGAATTTTCACTGATAGCACTAGCATTCATCACAATATTGCTAGGTTTTCCATTACTAATAATGAAACAATTCAGACCGTTTTCACTATAGTTCTAAGGATTCTTTTTGAACCGTAGTTAATTTTAATCTTATTCAGATACTTTTAAGCACAAGAAAATTTTAGGGCAAATGCCTTGAAAATGCCAAAATAAATTTTGTTTGAGCTGAAACATAACTTAAACCACACCATTTTATATTTTGGGTCCTTAAAGTTTCTGATGACTTAATCATCAGGTCACCAAATTAGATACGCGCTTTCAAATCAGTTACTAGGAAGCACTTATCTGTTATATTCTTTTTATTATACGTGATAGCAGTTTTATTCTCTTATGTTAATTATTATTCAAACATTTTCATAAAAAACTTGTCTTTGGGCCATATAAATTGAACCAAAATGGTAAAAACAAAAAATGAAACTCTGTTCATACTGTAAACGTTTCGATATATCTCTATATCATGATCACTACATCACTACATATAACAATAAAGCTAGTTTTAGCATATACAAAGCTAGTTTTTTCGTGTTATGAAAATTGAGTAATCTCGTACGGATAATGAGAAATTAATTACAGATACTTTTATTACGAAATAAATGTTAGAACATCTCCAGGGGATAAGATGAAACGTTAGCATTTAAAGGTGGTGACAGTTTCTTGACAATTAAAGACTCTTTAATTAACAATTCTGTGTCATACCTTCCCGAGGCTAAGAAATCGACACTGTCAAGTGTGACGTCATGATTGCTTAGCATCAAATGTTCTGTAATTGCCGTTGGTTTTCGAATGTTCTTGTGTTCCTTTAGCCTGGTCTCCATGTGTCTTTTGGTTTTCCCAACATAGGACGAATCACATATACTGTACAGTTTACTCTGTGAACTACATGAGACTTGAACCTTTTAGGTATACTGTCCTTGAAATTAAACAGATTAGTGATTCTGTATGTTGTTCGGAAAATCAGTTTTAGTTTGACCATAGGAAACATTTTTAGTATTATTAACATACTTTCTAATTTTATTACAAAAATTTTACAATTTTATTTTTCTATATACTTAGATATTTAATCCTGTCCCGTGTGTTATTTTGAGATGCTGGTCTATCTTTCGTAAGTTCGAGTAGCTCCTATCCGTTTTCTTAAATTGTGATCTCAGCCAAATATCTCTTAATTGTTAACCTCTATGCTAACTTAATGTCAGTTCTGTAATCCGAACTTAATTGTTAGTTTTAACGCTTTGGGTTACTTACGCAGTCTTACTCTTTTATTTGCTCTCAAACATCAGTGGTAACTGAACGAAAACTTGGGCAGGTGCGATTCATATTTTTCTAGGCGCAAACCTACGAAGGACAGGTCGTTTAACTACATCTTTTATTTGAGACGGATTTAGTTTATGGCGTAAGATGGCCTTCCCATGGTTGAGGTCGACAGGTCAATTTTTATCATTTCCTATTAACAAAAATATGTACAAAAACACAAAATTTCACTGCAAAAAAGGGCACATTAAAACACGGGGCAGTGCGATCGCACCAAACGCACCCCGTCAGATACGCCACTGCACATACATATTATGTTTATTTTATTAGATTTCTACCTGATATTTATTTATTTTTTTATTTTATCCTGCTGCATGTTCATTCTCAGACGCTTGTCTAATTCCCATGCTATCAGCATCGCTCCTATTTGTTTTCTAGTTTGAAATTTGATTTGTTTTGATATTTGACGTTTGTTTTTATTTTATAACTGTGCCATTTAATGTCAGTTTTCAAATTGCTACCTTATTTTCGATTTCCAGCTTCTAGGGCTAACTGAGAAATTATTTAATCTTAGATACATATTTTAACGTTTATTTTATTATATATTCAGTTGTAGCTCAACATCGGCTTAAAGCTGCCGGTATATTTTAACCTAAGTTATCAAGTAAATATTATTTGATTGATTGATTGATTGATTGATTGATTCTTTAACGGTAATTAAACAATTGGAACTCGTCGTCAAGGACAACTATGGACAATATCTAGTCGGCAAATACTCTAAAAATCGTCTGTGGAGGAGCTTATTTCAATTATAAAATGACACAATTTGCTTGGCGCTACAAGAGAGTGTGTGTTTTTGAGAAGAAACGATGGTTGTAATCGTAGGGTTTAAACTAACATAAGATCTCTCTTTTCTTTAGGGCGATCTCAGGCGGGTTGTATTTTTCAGCCAGAGTCACGGAAAACTTCGTTTGAGAGCACCGAGCGCTCTAATGCATTCGCCGCTTCTCCATTGGTAACATGGCGGTCAGTCAAATTTATTATAAAGAAAAATAAATGTACAATACAATGATGTAATCATTAATCCAATTTTAATTACTTACTTACTTACTTACTTATCTTTCCTCTAATGTTGACCGTCAGCACATAGGGCCATTACAAACTTTTTCCATTTCTCGCGATCTTGTGCGAAAGTTGCTAATTCTTCCATTGATCTCTGCTTTCTTCCATTTCTCCTGTGCCAGTTAAGTTGTTTTAGTTCTTCTTCTGTTGATCTCCTCCACGTGCCTCTTGGT
>JAUBWS010072732.1:0-13618 GCA_032270445.1 Darlingtonia californica
CTTCGTATTTTTATTATCGCCTCGTTATCGTCATGGTCATGATTGAAAACAATAAAACTGTTATATCTTTGCTATAATTGGAAGAACTCGTTAAAACATGAAAGCAATAAAATTGTCGCAAAGTAACAACACGAGAATTTAATCGCTATTTTGGCCATGCGTTTGCAACTAAGCCCATATATTCTGACATTCAGAAATTATGAGCTTAGGTCTAGGCTACAGAGGCGCGGAAAGGAGGCAAACTTATTTATTTTTCTTCCCGATTAAATTCCCGTTCCCGTGCGACTATTCTTAAGGCTCTATTTTATGACTTTGACTTGAAAACTAAGGGGAGAGAAAGTCAAGAAATTTTGACAGAACTGAAATCTTGTGAATCAAACAGTTAGTGTTTAATTGCAATAAAGACTAACAAAAAAAAACCTACATTAGCTTTTTCTTTGCATTCTTTTTCACGAGAAGGTATTATAGCAAGTGTATGAATATAGTGGTCAGCTGGATTGTAGTTCGATGGACATGGATAACCAACCCTAAAAATGAATGAACAAAAATGAGCGAATGATTGAATGAATCATTGAATGGAGCATGGATCAAAGGCATGATCGAGCAAATAATAGATAAATGAATACGAAAATAAATGACTTAATAAGTGAATGAATGAGTGAATGAATGAATGAATGAATGCTATTAATAGGACGGTGGAGCGAATGAATGAATGAGAGAAAAATTAAACGAATTAGAGAATGGAGAGGGCTGAATGACAAAATGAATGAGTGAAAAAACGAACGAAAGAATGAATTAATTCTATTATCTGGAACCTTTGACATACACAAGCATTCCATATATTGAATACAATTGGAAAGAAGATAGATACAGCGTAAAACGAGTCCGAATACGGGTCCCTTATATTACCATAAATGGAAGAAATTAGTCCATATACGGTAATATACGGGATCGTAGTCGGTAGAGTTTCACGCTGTGAGAATTTAACAAAAAAGTTGTGAATTCCTGTGGATATAGCATCAAATATAATCATTTTACCTGTCAAAAAATGCAATTGCATCTTGTGTGCTTCCCAAGAAAGCTGTTCTTCCCTCAGACATCAACAGTAATCTACACAAGAAACAAAAGCAGGATATCTAATAAGTTCTCTGACAGATCAAGCAAAATATGAAGATGAGCTGTTGGGGAAAGTGGCCAAAAATATTGCAAGTAACCACAATTTTCCCCAAAAAAATGAGCGGAAGTTTGCGAGTAGTTATTTTGCAATCTGTGATCTGATTTGATTTATACAGGCAATAAAAGACGTATAATAAAGCATCATAAACTTCAGAAAGAATGGCAATTATATGTTAAATAAAATTAACCACACCCAGCAAAACATCACCGCATTTCAAACCAAAAGCGATAAGTATAAACAAAGAAAATTATTGCATTCAATATGATGATTCGTTTCCTGGCTTCTGTCATGGCGTTCAGAAAATCATTAATGATTTTCACTTTCTACTGATTCAAAATTTTAAAAGGCACAAACAACAAGGCTTATAAATACGAAAGTTTCTGGCGTTTTCTGATCGCGAAAAATTCTGTTCGTAAAGTCATCCTTAGAATACCTGTCAAACAATGCAAAGGTTTCGGAGGACGGTTGATGGATGGTTGCAATAACAGTTTTCCCTTCATTCTTTGCGATGCTTTGTAAAGCTATGATAACACTCTCTGCCATGAATGAATCTAATCCAGATGTTGGTTCATCAACGAACAACAAGTTTGGGTTGGTGATAATCTAAGTTAAGTGAAGAAGAAAAACATTTCATCCTAACACCTTACACTTATACAAGTTATAAATGATAAATATAAATGATAGCGAGACATCCACATTACTTGCAAGCGCGTTGTTTTACTTATAAAAAAACAATAGTGATTTTCTCAAACAAGTGATTTCAACAATTGAAAATTTCTTTACTGCTTAAAACATTATAGTAACAACACTTCGCGCCAAGTTGACTTCAAGAAGTTGACATATCTTTCAACCTGGTGGATGGGTCACGGAGCTCCTAGGTCACTACCCATGACCCATAAAATTCGACCCAAAACATTTCCAACCGCATCCAGCCAACTGGATACTGGAACTTAAACGGAACTCGCAAATAGAAAAAGTTTATTCCCTCCTTACCTCTGAAGCAAATGTTAACCGTTTATTTTCTCCACCAGATATACCACGTATCCGGCCAGGGACACCAATTACTGTATCTTTGCATTTCAAAAGACCAAGCTTTAAAAAAAAAATGAAAAGGTAACGTTAACAAATTTTCTTAAACAGTATAAAAAGAAATTGTTTATCTTGCCTTTCTTTCAAATTGGAATACAGTATGCTCTCGATAAGAGGGGCTCTCAAGAAACCCGAAAAACGCATCCTACTTAGCAAAAGTCCCACTTAACCCATTCATGCCTGCCCCATGAAAAAAGCTTGGTACCCCTAACTTTCTATACACCAAAATGAAAAATTCATTTTCAATCATAAATCGATTGATCTATCTCAGTAGGGTAACGGAATATCTTTAAATGATCAATTCTTGCAAAAGGAATTTTTGGTGGATAATTTTTTAGTAACATATTCAACTTTCTACTTTTGAACTGTCAGGGCCAAATAGCCCTTCCAGGCATGAAAGGGTTAAGCGAAGTTTCTTGGCTGAAATTTGGGATAAGACAATTAATTTGAGCGAGAAAATCTTTCAATATGTGATAGTTCTTCTCATATCGGGGTTTTACTTACCAAACCCTAACCAACTGAAGAAATTTAATAACGGCTTATTGCCTTTTTCAGAGATATTTTAGCGCGCAGAGAAAATTTGGCACAATTGGCGTAAATACTTAAAAAATCACCAAATTTAATCTGCGAAGATTATTAAAGTTTTTCGGCTATACAAAATAAACTCCACGGTAAATTTAATTAATTTATTTTAAATTGGCTCATTTATTGAAACACAAAATTTTGAGTAGCGCCAAATCAAATCGGCGCAAAATAGCGGCTTGAAACATGATATACTGAAGGTCTTACCTGTGACATAACGTCATGAACGCGCGCTTTCTTCTCTTGCTTGGTACCCTCCATACGTAACAATGCCTGAAATGTATAAAAGATCAATTTCAAAATGATTGTAGAGTTTGTTGGTCAGGAAGTATGTCTAACACTTACATTCTGAACAATGTTCAATGTCAAGCTAATATTTTTTTTTGAAAATGCAAATCTTAAAAGTTTGAAGTAGTGCGAGTGTTGCCTATAAGACTTTTAAGTATTTTCTGTGGAAATAAACTTCTCTCCGTATGCCCTCCGCGTGAATAAGGAACAGATGCGTGCTACGGTGCCATCACATTGTTCAACGGTCGCGACGTCGGGTAATGTGTAATGTAATGTAAAATTTATTTAGTGTTGGTATTGTGATACAATAGTTTATTATGAACAGAGCGGGTGGATGTATGTCACATGGTTCCGGAGATTTGGTTTAATGAAGAGAGTCTGGGAGACGTGTGTGCTAAACTTCAGATGAATGGAACGCCCGATGGAACGTAGTGAGAAAACGTGAATTCAAAAGATTGGGAGTTCTCTTAAAACAAAAATTTCAGAAGATCCAAAAATCATAGTATTTATTTTGTATTTGATTTAAGATTTAAATTTTTTTTTGGGAAATGTAAATGTTTGTTAAAATTACTATAGTTTTTTAACTGTCAAGAGGAAGGATACATTTTGAAAAAAAGTCTTCCCAAGTTCCGCGCTCCGCGAGGCGTCATTAAAAAGTCATTTTTTAATAAGTTCATGCAAAAGGAAATTACATTTTACAATTATTTTAACACCTCTCCTCGTCGCTTGCGAGACCTACCCTAGATACGCTACTGCTGTGTAGTAGCTTTGTTTCAGAAAAAGTGGTTCCAAGACTGTCAAAATGGTTAGTTTTTTAGATAAAATCTTTTATAATAAGATTCGTGAGGAAGTGTATTATGTGACGGTCAATGGGAAAAGGGGGCTTGGACATTTTTACCACGATCATACTCCACTCGCTGGCAAAATCACTAAAAAATGTCTGCGCAAGTTGCGTGTCGCAATGTCGAAATGCACTCCTCCACAGACGTTTTTCATGATTTGAGAGATAAACAAGTAAATTATGGTTGGCTTTATGTTCCCTTTTCCCATAGACCGTCACATATCGACTCCTTACCATTCAAAAGTTATTGTGTCAGTAATACATGAATGGAAGATCTTTTTGGAGCTCTCGATGTGGTACAGATCGAAGCGGATAAAAGAGAGGCCAAGAGTTTAGTGTTTAGACTATGGTACTCATCTATTTGAAGAGCAGAAATTTTCGAAAGTCGACAATAACGCGAAATTTTTGACACAAACTTATGCATTTGGCAACTTTTGAAACAAATAGCTTGGAAAAAACGTTCGCCAAACACGAACTCTAAGATATTTCAGATATTTCAGCCAATTATCTAAGATATTTCAGATATTTCAGCCAATCAAACTGAAAAATTAAGACAATCACTGAAAAAACTTTCGCAAAAGCAGATTTAGGGAATTTCGCATGAAAAAACTTTTGTGCTTTGCCGATTTGAAATTTTGTAGACTTTCGCGGAAATTGTCAAAAATGCGAAAAACGCGAAAATTCTACCCGCGAAAGTTTCTTCCCTTAAAGTAACTTAACTTTGTGGTACTTGAGTAAGAAATATATACCTGGAAGGTCAGATGTTCTATGACCGTCAGAGTACCTATAAACAGATCTTCTTGTTGACAGTACGCTGATATTGATTTGATTTTCGATTTGATGTTCTTGTCATTGACAAGTATTTTACCACCAATCTTCAATTTGTCTACATTCTGTTGAGACAGCACATTCAGCATAGTCGTTTTACCAGCACCACTTTTAAGTAGAAAAATGAAATTGAAAATTTATCGGTACATTTGGCAGTCGCGGATCTAGGCCCAGCGCGCAAAATTTGTAAGCCTATGTGGATATGTGGAGGGGTGTTTTTCATTGACTCTGTACCGTTTACATAGAAAACACTCCTCCACATGGGTTTTTCACGATTCTGCATACTGAAGAGGTACTGATGTCTGATCCATAGACCTCACCACAAGCCCTGCTCCATGACCTGGATTTCGTTGCACCATTCCGGTTGGCGGGTTCGGTAAAATATGCATCCGAAAGAATTTTTTTGGCAAGTAAACTGTATAGCGAGAAATAAACAAAACAAATCAAACGCTCGCGCGCTCGGTGTAAAGGTCTGCACATCAGACTTAACTAGAGGTACTGCAAAATTACAGGATAAGTATATCTTTAGGAAATCGTTATCTAATGTCATCAGGTAATAAGTGGTGTCATTTAAATTACCTTTAGCTCTCCTTCTGAAATTTTGCAGTAGCTCTAAATCTGTGCATTTCTGTTATTGATTTAAATGGTATGAAATCATTTCTCAATGATTAAAATTCAAAAATTTATTGCGATTTGTATAATAAGACGAAGCAGTTGTGTTGACTCAATTTCCCTTGTAATGATCATAATGTGAATTCATACAATACATTAAATAAAAATTCGTTCTACCTAGCACCCATGATGGCAAGAAGACTTCCAGGTTCTGCAGATCCGGTCACTAAAGTAAATCGGAAAAGACAAATTATCAGCTTGGGTTACTTGTCAATAATTAGAATGGGGGCTTTTTTATGTGAGAGTAAGTTTCACCACATTAACAGACACTACCAACTCTGTATTATCGAGACCTTGATTAGTCGATATATGTTATCACGATTTACACGGAAGAGCTATTTTTTCTCTCATAGGGGGCAGATTTGTTTTTCTACATGTCAATGGGGTAGTCTACCTTCTGACACACCCACATGGGACACTACCCTGATATTTTTTAAAACAATTATCCGTTTTAAAGTTCCTTGGAAACCCCCTGATTAACAGGTTGGTTGTAAACCATGGGACAATATGTTTTATACAATAATTAAGAAGTTAATTAAATGTTGGTTAAGGATACGCAAAGTTTAGCTTTATTTCGAAAAAATCTACTTGATTCGATTTTTAAACCATACCTCCATGTAGGATAGGTTTGGTTTTTGAGCCCGTATGGCTAAGGGGTTCTCCGCGCATGCGCGCTCTTAGCCCGGTGACAAAAGATGGTGGTGGTAGTTCCACAGCGACTGTGAGATTTTCCCAGGTAAGTCGAACTTTATTTGTAATTCCATTGGATAGATTGATTGCTGGGTTACTGAGGATAACTTCTCCATCATCGATGTCTGTACGCAACTAAAACAAAATGATAAAATGAAAGATAGATCCCTAAAGTACAACACGATCAACAAAATCTTCTGGATATTTAGAAGATGTAATACCAGTAAGGTGAACATTCCACATTTAAGTACATCTCATTGCGATGGACTCCACACCTAATGCACTCTCCACCCTACAGATTACATCTTACAATAACACAAGCATTGTGACCGCTGGATTGATGCCTGTGGGATCAATGGAATCGATTATTCACAGGAATCTATAGTACTGATGAGGCCTAATAAGGCCGAAACCGGTCTGCTACTGTCTTTGTGAATCTCCAGCACTGAGGAAAGCATAAGGGTTAGAGTCCATCGCGATAATATGTACTTGTGTATGGAAAATCCTCTCCGTAGACCTTAACATATTTCAAAGAGAAGATTATTTTCCTCCTTTAAATATTATGTGCTCAACGCGATTGCAACATGTAGTGGGGATCTTTCAAAAGATGTTTCGACATTAACCGGCATCCTGTCTGACATGAATTCGTATTCGCCATAGTTAAAAACGACAAAAATCCGCAAAATAAAATAAAAAATTCACAAAGAGAAGCTTTTCGATATCTTGTGCATAAATAGACTACATACTGTCTCTGTTTCCTTAGTGTTATGAAGCTGATTTTAGCAGAGGGAAAGAGAGAGAGAGAGTGACGGACAACTCAACTGTCAAAATAGAAATAAAATTTGTTTACGAATTCAAACTTGAATTCCTTCAGCACACTTCACACATTTGTTATGTGAGCCAACCAAAATAGGAGAAGCACAACACTATTGTTTTATGAGCCAATCAAAAAAGGAGAAGCACAAAATTCAGCGATAGGTTTCCCCGGCCCTTTTTCCGCCACGAACTATTATCAGGGCCTGGTTTGCTGGTTATTTCGTTGTTTATTTTCTTCTTCTTCAACTATGACACATACAACTTCGCAAACACATTATTTACAAACAGACATTATCAAGAAAACATATCTTTCATAATGGTTGGAAAAGGATTGGTTATATCTTAATGACCATTTGTCGTATTCTTTAGAAAGTTGGTAGCATTTTATTGACTTTTATTAAATCAGGAAACTCCATAACACGGAATCTTGAAAACAACTCCAGATTAGCCCAATAGTAACCTTGAATTTAGTAGCTGAACAGTGAAAGCAAAGGATACAATCGCAGAAGAAATAGACACTCGAAATATTTAACAAATTTTTCAACATTTACCAAGCATTCTTCGTTTAAATTTTCTTCTTCCATCCTTCTCATAAAGTTTTTTTTTTCAAATTTATATTTTATCAGTTATACATTCATTTTACAAGTACGTCATATAAATGAATATAAAACAAAACATTTTACTCGCCCCTGGATTTTTTTATTTCTCCATTGTTTCGTGTTTAGCAATAGCACAAATAAGAGAACACGTTCTTAAACACACATCTTAAACAACCATAATGTTGAATAAACATTAGATATCAAAATATTAGTAGGGTAGCCTACTTTCTAATTATATGGTCTCAGATTACACAATAAGATTGAAATTTAACCAAAGAAAACTATGAAAATTATGAACCCAAACATAACATAACGCTACTTGTAAAAATTATGGTCTTTGATTATTCAAGAAGAATGAAAAAATTGAAACCTTAATTCTTCAATTTTATATCGGCCTAAATTATGGTCGATATTGGTCAAGAAAAACTGTTTAGTCCCGAGGCCAGGAACTTTGATATGAGGGGCATTCAAACACAATAAAAACCGAGGATTTAGCGAGGATGTAGCATGCAGTCATGTACCGGGCGACCAAGTACTTCCACCCGCTCGATCGATTACAGCTTTTATCTGGACTGTAACACAGTTTACTTCGGCCAGATTAAAGCCCCTAGTCAAAGCTCTGAGCCAATTGCATTGCCTAAAAAATCGAGATCTGCCCTACGTCACAATCAGATTAATAAAGATTAGAGTCACCCTAAGAGCCACCATTTCAGATGCTGGAAAGTTTTTGGTAAAGTAAATAATACCGATTAACAGAAATGACAAAGTCCGGACTGGGTAGGTTTGACATGATAGATGAAATGTTTCAATTTCTATTGCTTCTCGACTCGTGTTGCCCCTCGCTGCTAAAGTTTCAGAAAATTCTTTTTAAACACAAAATTTTGTTACATATCTTTCAAAAGTTTTGGATTCTTTCGTTTAAAAATATTGCAGTGGAAAATGTATTCGATTTTTAGGGTGAATGAATGAATGAATGAATGAATGTGATTATTTACCCAAGATAGCCTCTTTAGTTCTTTCATGAACTGTTATCAATGAAGGCCCTGCCTTCATGGAAACACCTCAGGGTACCCATGCAGAATTTGGCAAATTTTACTCCCCCAAGCCTTGCAAGAGATTCGAACTCGGAACCCCCGTTTAGACGTCCAGCGCTTTAACCTCTCGGCCACGGCTCCACAAAAATGAAAAAGGTTGAGTTGATAAAAACATGACACGACGAAATCGTAGGATATGGGATAATTTTCGATCCAAATTGAAGAATATAGTCTACCCAGTAGACCAGCTCCGAGCTTTTTTGCTCTACAATGGGTCTACCACCACTGTTTTTGAACCGAATAAGTTGGATGACATGTGACTATAAACAAAGTATCTTGTTGTTCATGAAACACTTCAAGCGAAAACAATAAATCTCAATGTTGATCAGTAGTTCACGCTGATTGGTTTATAGATTAAAACGAAGCAATGTGATTGGTAGTCTATCTGATAAACCGCAAGTGCAAGTGCAAAAAAGCCCGGAGCGGAAAATCTGATAGACTATGTGATTAGTTTCTTCTCTTATCGTTATGATGATTGTTTTGCTCGCATGTTTATAGTAGTTACTGCGTATGTGAACGAATCCGACTTTTTACTTACGGATCCGAAGAAGTGCCGGTAGACTCAGAGAAAGGACAATTTTGTCCTGGAACAAGGGCGTACCGGGTAGACTAGAAATATAATCGTCTGAATGACATCAGAGGTGTAATAGATAATGATACTTTAATTACCTTTAGCCATCCTCCTGTAATTCCGCATTACCTTTACTTAGATCCGCGCATGTGTAAAATACATTTACCAGTCTACCGCACTTGTTTTGAGTAACAGATGGAGAAAGAGAGCACGTAAGTAATTTAATAACCACTAAAGACCTTATGCTACAATTTGCTGGCCATAATTTGCATTTTTTTGACCATATATTTTACAGTGGAGTTTGCAAATAAAATGAAGCTCTCTTCATCCGGCATGCCCGGCAAAAAAATATTTCAATTCAGTGGTAATATTTTTTAGTCGCCTGACCATATATTTCAGTTTGATGAGCAATTTTCTATGTGGAAATTAGTTTAAAAAAATTTTGCTACAGAACACAAACTATTCATGAATGAAATATTTGATTTAATTTTCCGGGATAGCCTCTTCAGTTCTTTACGAACTGTTATCACTGTGGGTCCTGCCTTTCTGAAAACACCTCAGGGTACCATGCAGAATAAACAGTGATTCTTCCTCTTCAACACGTTGAAAATGACGTTTATTATGAATATTGTATGCAAAATACACGCTTTTTTACAAGAAAACAATTTTCTTAGCCAATCACTTAAAATGAGGTTAAAATTTTCTTAACCCTACATTATGATATATACTTGAAATTTAATATGAAGCTAGTCCTCAAATAAGAGTGCTAAGAAAATCATGCTTAAAAGGTAATGGTTGCTATGGTTACCGGGTGACGTCATCACGTGCAAATAATACAATGAAAATACCTATACATCTTGAAATTGCTATATCTTCCTAACTAGAAGAGCTTTTTCAAATCTGTTTTCATATTTAGAAAGCTAAAAAGATAAACTTTCATAAAAAATCATCAAAATTGAGAAAATCAAGTCCTGACCATTTATAGCGCGCCAGAAACGCCTAAAATACTTTTTTCGATTTTGGCGCGCCATAATGAAAATATGACGTCACATGCAAAATTGACGATGTTAGCACATTTTATTTAATGATATAAGACCATTGTCAAAGTTTTTGTCTACCAAAAGTTATGAGCTGTTAAAATTTTGCCAAATTTACAATGAATTTAGGTTACATTTCTCACCATGGTTCAATAATTGAGCATGATTATTATTTTATTAATAGTCAAAAAGTTTCATTTATGAGATATTTACTATGATGTAAGACCGCGGGCCTACTAGGCCCCCAGTCATGGTAGGGTTAAAATTTACATATTTTGATATTTTGATATTTTCTTATTCTAAAATAAGATATTTTCCGCAAAAATTTAGGCCAAGAGTATACATATTCAAAAAGTTTCTTGAAAATATCCTCTGTAGAGCACAAAATTTCCATTAATAGCTTGATCTCTATCCTAATCTAACTGATTACAAGCCTGGAAGACCTCCTAAGAAAACAATTTCTTATCTTGACTTGAAATTTCAGCTGGAGATTTCCCTTTTTCTTAGCATTTTGGCATAATTCAAGGTCATTTTCATATAAAAAAAGCGTGTACTCGTTTTGATTTCGGCAAAGTACATACAAAGTTCCATTGAATGAAACTAATCAACAAAAGAAATTATAGGTGAGAGGACGGCGTAGGGGAGGCGAGATCAAAAATAAACTCAAGAATTTTTCAATCAATTTCCTCAAATTTGGAAAATTTTGCGCGGATTTTGTTTCGCAAATCGACATTTGAAAAAAATTTCGAGAAAAAAATTTTCTTAATTTGTACTTGATAAATATGGCACGTCTATAGAAAATATGAAATTCCTATACTCAATTCTGGATAAATTTTGGCAAATCAGCGTTCCCAAAAATTTCGCGTGGCTTTTTAAATAATGATTTGGAATATTCTATGACATATTGATTTTCTTGAGAAAGCCGGAAATCGCGAAACTCGCGAAAATTAAAATGTCACTATAAACGGGACGTTAATACTGGACAGGATACCCTCTTTTATCCTGCCTAGTATCAAACATAGTCTCTCCCTTCCCCGAGGTAGGGTAGGTAGGGTCTTAAAATCTTAAGTAAGGTAGCCATTTCAGCTAACGGAGCAGACGGGCTGGGAGTTTAGCTGGTTTTGAGCATGAGAATTTAATCAGGAGAAGCTTTTTATCTTCCCTTTTAGAGTTTTACATTATCGTCTGGGGGTGATGAAAGTTGTATCATGGCGGACGGGCGTTTATGTGAGCATCGGTATTTTCAGAAGCAGGGTTTTTGGAACAAATACTCCATGAATGGCGTTATAAGCATATAATTTTGATATATTTTGATAAACCTTCCTTCTTTTGTTTCAGCATCGTTTCAGCGTGTGTAATCAGCATTCCATCTACACCGTAATCAGATTAGTCTTGATGCGAAAACCTCTGACGATTGATAGTGCAGGCGAAGAGGCGGAAAGCGAGGCGGGTGGAGGAAATCGTTGTCGAGCTTAGAATTATTTACGGAAGATAGTCTTTCGGTAGAGTGCTTGATTATCGTTTGTAGGATCGTGGGCTCAACCATCAGCCTGGTCATACTAAACACTTGATAATCACTGCCACTTTACTAAGCATTTTGTGATTAAGAGTAGGATTGTGAGTGACGGAAAGTGGTGAAAAGAGGCGTTACGTCCTCCCTTGCTATAAGCTGGCACGGTGACATTCGACAGCGCTTGAGTAATTCGACACCGAAATGAAATTTAATTTCTGTCTTTTTGACCAAAATTAGTTCAAGGTAGTTTCGAGACGTGACTTTTAAAATGAAATTCTCATGTAAACGGCCTCTTACTTACTTAATTACTTTAGACTCATATAACAGTGATAAGCAAAAGATCAATATAGCTTATAGAATATCCAATTAAAAAAGTTGATCAAAAATGCAATTTATATCATAGTAATAACGCGTCTGATAATCAAAACAGTAGATTCTTAAAATACTTGATCGGCTTAAAACTATAAAAATTATGGCAATATGCAAACCACTATATTATTGGTTCCGGACAGTTTCACTGAGAGATAAGTCAATTTGGATGCATCAGAAGACCTGAGATAAAGTTATCACAACGTCGTTTACGTGTGGCCTGTAGTGTAAACTGTTTGACGGATGTTGACGGATTGCCACACTGGCACCGTTACCTTAATTTTCTATACCGTCCATACATACGCCTTTTATATCAAATTTTGATGTTTTACACAACCTTGATTTGATGTTTTAAACACAAAAAATTTAGATGGTGTTTGACTGATAATAAAAGTATAGAAAAAGAACAATACGAACGAGAACATCCCGTTTCAAGCGGGACTTTACGAATGCAGTAATAGCCGGTTGCCGAGTGCTTTACTGGAGCACGTGCCAACCAGTTATTCCTGTATTTGTTACCTTTCACCTGAAGTTTTTTTCTTAACTTGTCAACCAATAATATACCTACTTGGTGGGATTCTTCTGGACTTGAAACTCTTTCCGGGCTATCTACACTGGTTTCCGCTAATGCAGCCGGTTCTTCTGCAGTTGATTTGTTCACAACAACTGTAAAATCCATAGTATATATGAAATATACAATATCCTCTCTTCGCAAAACGTTTTTTAATGATAAAATGTATACAAGTGAGCTATCATTAGATTGAAATCTTTAACAAATGCGACTTATGCAACTCTACTTTTATATATCTTGTCAAATATCTAAAAAACAAAGAGCGATCATTAATTGCATACGTCTTCAAAAAACACACTGTTTTGACGTTTTTTTGCAAGCAGTACTACAGGAACTTCTCTCAAATACAAGATTCATTCAGTGCAAGACAAATATAATAGGACCTTTTAACTAATTGGGCAATTAAAACAATTATTAAACAAACATAAACAATCTTGATGAACGGCTGACGAACAAAGGAATGTTCTTGTATGTTCTAGAACCTCTTTAATCTCCCAATGGAATATCTGTGGAAATGCCTTCGGATACTAATAAATGTTAACTGTGCATGATACCGACACACAGAGGGATGTATGAATGAATGATTTGATTATTTTCCAATGATAGCCTCTTGTCAGTTCTTCATCCATGAACTGTTATCAATGAGGCTCTTATTGCCTTCCTGGAAACACTTCAGGGTACCATGTAGAAACAAGAATGACTGGCAAATTTCACTACTATAACTAAGGTAAGGGAATAGTCCAGCACCTTAACCACTCGGCCACCGCTCCGCATTGACTTTTGCAGAGCTTCCATTGGACCTACAAAAATCCTATATAAATGATTTTTTCGTTTATTCTATTATGTTATTATATCTTTTATCAACTAAAATCCTTCAGTTT
>JAUBWS010072743.1:0-27461 GCA_032270445.1 Darlingtonia californica
GCGGAAATTCCACTGGTCTTTTAATCACACCCTCTCGGAATTCCTACTCGCCAGGAAAAGTACCCCTTCGGAATTCCACATGTTCAATCAAAAGGTACCCCCTCGGAATTCCGACCTCCTCAACATGGGGGGTACGAATTATTTCTGGAAAAGCCCATTGCGACCTTACGAAAAGTTGCACATGGAATCCAAGCAAAATTTAATTTTTTGTAGACTCCGATATTCTGTCTACGCGGTATTTTACCTACGCCCGGTACATTTTCCTTTCAAAATGCGAAGTCCTTGAAATTGCGGAGAGACAATCAAGCCCATATAGATACTCGTCTTGATCAGTACATTTAAGAACAACTAATATACAAGGCTTAAAAGAACCAAAAGATAAATACGACTAAATCAGAACCTGCTGATGAAAATCTTTGAATGCTACTCAGTGCATATATATATATTTCCCTTCACGGGATTAATGCTTTATTTAGAGCTTGTTATCTGTTTTCATTATTGCCATATAAATCTACAATTTTTTTGTAGGTTCGTAATGACCAATTTTTCAAAAGGAGTTGAATCAAATTGTAATTCTAATTTGATCATGCCGTGTTATGAAAAAATGTTAATTCTTAGATATTGTTCGATACAGATGGAAAAAAAGAACACTTTTTTTCAAAAACGGCGACGGATCGCTGCCAGCAACCCATATTCCGTACAGGCCACTTTTATAGGCTGAAAGAGACAAGCATGAATTTCAGAATGTCAAATCATCACTAAAATCGGAAAATGTGCTAGTCCTGACGAGATCCCCCCCCCACCCCAGAAATTTCAGTTCATGAATATTTTTCCAGTTCCTAAAGCAAGAGATTTATGAAAGACGGCAAACTAAAGGGGAATAAGTCTTATCTGTATTATTGCCAAAATTTACAATCGACTAATCCTCAACCCTATTCGGGGTGGGGGTACATTACCGTATATGGACTAATTTTTTTCCATATTTGGAATATATAATACATTGGCAATATACGGGACCCGTATACTGAAGTTTTTCACGCTGTGCATACATCGAGGCAAGTACATAATAACAAAGGTAAAAATCATTTCACCTTATTTGAAATTATAGTTGAGTACTACAGGGGAAACACCAAACGTTTTCAAGAAAAAAGCGGGCAGCACGTTTAGTCGAGACCTTACAGTGGAGATGCGAGAGCAGGAGTCTAACAAATTTTAAAGAGATGTATCTAAACGGAACTTACACAAAAATGCTACAAAAAGTTCAGAATATTCATTGGGATAGGCATACACCCACCAAAGACCTCTATGGTAATGTTCCGCTACTAAGTGAAAAGATCGCCTCGAGAAAATTAAATCTCTGTGGACACTGTTATCGTCATCAAGAGCTCAGCGCACAGTGACTACCATTATAGGAACATAAACATGGCGAAAAAAGAAGAGGCAGATCCAAATTGTCATTTGTCGACACGCTTTGCAGTGGCGTAGCCAGAGGTAGGTCGCGCTTACAGGAGGAGAGAAAAATGCCATTGAAGTCATTAAAATGTTATTATGTAAGAGGTTGATGCAAAAGAAAATTACATTTAATGACTTTAACACCTCTCCTCCTGCCTTGCGCGACCTACCGTAGATACGCTACTGCTTTGCAGGGATACAAGAGCCTTTGGTATCAATGAGTGAGATGTGTTGATGGCGGATAGAATCAATTGGCATTTCAGATTGATTGGCTGTCTTTGGCCGACTAATCCAATCCAATCCAATCCAACCCATCCCATTGAGACAAAAAATAGAAAAGTATTTGGGTATTCAGGTAAATGCAAAAAACCTGTTCGTGTGTGGCGGAAGTTATATTTGCTAGTTACGACTGGAGTATATTTTATTTGTATCTAATAATACTTTAATAATGATATAGTTGTTTACTTATTTTCGTGCACATTCTTAATATGCCCACGCTTCCTTGAATAATATCACTTCAAAGAAGCGCATATGGACGCCCAAACTATATTTTGCGGGACCTCCAACGTTGAAAGATGGCATGTAAAGAACTTATTTATAGATCAGAAAAAGAATTTAATTTCTTGCTTTACTCAAGATAAAATCTTATGCAAATTCAAGTTGAAAAGAAATAAATCATTCATCCACTTATCTGGTTTGACAAATTGTTTCTTGATGCTATAATTATTCATTAATGTTTGTCAAGCAATGTAATTGTGCAATTAGAAGTGGAGCAACATGGCATTAGATTACTGCAAATCATACATCCCGTTTAAGGTATCAAATGCATTAATTTGTCCAATTTCAGGTAACATTAAAACACTATATTGGATTTTAAATCAATAGAAATTTATAAATAGAGTAGATTTGAGTATAGATTTTATAAATACGAGACGATGCAATTCACATCTCTTCTATAAGTCTTTTCATTGGTGCTTGTTATCTCATTTAATCAAAGCACAAAATCTTAGGGGAAGAAAGTTTGGTGGAAATAAAAATTTACGAAATTGGTAGGAATTTAATTGGGTGGATGAAAAATATTTCTCAAATTTAGCTAAATGAATCTGATGCTAATTGTGCCGTTTTGTCCTTAACCCTATTATACCCGAAGCGGGGAATGGGGAGGGGAAGGAGGGGTTTGCCCGTGGCCGACACTTTTTTTAATAACTCAAAAAATAACAATGGTATGATTTTAAAATTTTCTGTGAATTTGAAGTAATTATCTCAATCATATCATTAACCCTTAGACGCCGAGTGACGCCAATTGGCGTCCAAAATTGACCAAAATACCACTATGTCTTTGGAAGCCCATAACTTTTAAACAATTCAGAATTGGCCCAAACACTTCGCAATGTTTTTAAAGAACATAAAAAGATCTTTCTTTTGATACCAAACTTAACCAGTTTATTTTATTCCAGTGCTCAGAAATTCAAATTAAAAGTTTGAAAGTTGTAAGAAAAAACCTTGCAAATTTCTTACTTTTTTAAAAAACACAGCGTAGTCAAAGAATTAATTGTGTAACACAAGGTGTCACAGATCCGGGGAACAGATCCTGCACTAATGTGACTTTCCAATTTCCGCAAAGGTAACGGATCGAGTGGGGATTGAATCCACGACCTCTCGCTTGCCGAAAATATATATGTATGTGCACTTGGTTCCATATGACAAGGTGTCAATTTACAACCTTTTCCAATATAAAATTGTCAGAAATTCAACTACTAATAACTTTTGATTGGATAATGATATTAACTTGAAACTTTCACAGGTTGATCAATTTAATAGAATAATCATGCTAAATACAAAAAAGTTGTGATGACGTTATCATTTTCAAAATGGTGACAGCGCCAATTTTTGGCGGTTTTTGGCGCCCCGTAGTGCCTAGGACATAATTTTGACATATTTATGAATGATTTACCTTTTGACGTTATGTTTCCTTTTGAATTCAACTATATTTTAAGAAGAATTTCATAACACTATATATTAAAAAATATGGCTATTATCTTGTAAGAATTTGATCTCTCATTGGTGAATAAAGTTGATAAAAGTTGATATGGTTGAATTTTACATATGGTAACTTTATCGTTTCTTACTTGAAATTATTATCGGAAATATGGCAACAAACATTAAATTTTTTTTTTATTGACCAAATTGGAATTTTCAACATGTTTTTTCCTCGTTATTTTCAATTTTTAACCTTTATTCAAAATCACTCTAAATTAATAGAAGTCATAGGTTTATTATTTAACAGAAATATGACTTTTCTCTTAAATTGAAAGAAAAACATAATACAAACAGCAAACTATTTCGAACCTTTTTTCCGGTCTATTGAGAGTTCGAGATAGCGGGACTCGACTGTATGTAACACAAGGTGACAATTTACAGATGATATCAACTTGAAACTTTCACAGCTTGCTTGATGCTAAAATCAATCATGCTGAATGTAAAAACATTATGATGACGTCATCATTTTTAAATGGCGGTGGGCCAATTTTTGGCAGATTTGGCACCTTGTAGTGCCTCGGGACTTAATTTTTTTAAAGTTTTTTCTTTCGCCTTTCTGAAAATCAAAACAGAAATAAAAAATCTTTATTTGTTCGGAGAATATTCGTCTGTAAAGAATGAAGAAAAAATGTGGAATATTAGGTAAAGTGACATACAGTAGAATCTCGATAACTCGAACCATCGATAACAGGAACTAATTTGATGCGTGTCTTGACGCAGTACCTCTTATTATAACGCCCTTTATAGCTGAAATATTCGTTAAGTCTAACAGTTATATCTTTCGTCGCTTGGAAGTTCGAGTTATCAGGAGCGTAAGCTTCAGTACTTGTTGCACGGTCGTGTACATAAAGCCAATTGTTAACGTACTCTAAGGATAAGTTAGGCTAATACAAATAATACCAAAAGTGTCATTTGGATGATACTGATGGTGTATTTTGCAAGCTGACAGTGACAACTAGGGCGATTGGGGCGGAAACCGAAAACTATTTCCAAGTCGACTGACTTGCTCAGTCGAAAAGTTCCATTCTTACTTCAGACCTCAGTTTTTTCTGAAACTGAAAGCTCATCACTTAGCGCTAGCCACTCTTGCAGAGCTATATGATGATAATGTTATCGCTTTATTGATTGGTAATTTATAAAAGATTTTTCTCTCCAAGTTTTAGAACAATTACATGTTTTATTTGTAGTTTGATTTTTTCTTATTTCAATTTAGATGTAGGTAATCAAAGGCCCGAAATTATCAATTATATTGGGAATTTGGTTATTGCTAATTAAGGGTTTCTTAAAGAACTAATTGGGGAGGAAATATTCTTTAACGCCAAATAAGTTTTCTTAATTTCATTTATAATTAAGAAAAGGAAGATACGTTTTGTTCCATATCTACCATTTTGATTCCAATTAGTGCGTGTATTACGTGCTGTTGTGTGTGGTTTAATTACTGATTATTAAATACAGATGATTATGTAAACGGAGGAAATGCATTAGAAACTCGTTAATTAACTTTTCGGTCTTATTCATTATTTACCCATCGAGCAGCGTTGCTTTGCTTTTTTTACTATATATCTAGTTGATAAATATAGGTAACCCTTGATTTAAATCTTGACGCAGGGTTTCTTTCTGTGACTGCATCAGTTAGAAGATCTACGTTTTCTATATTTCGATTGAAATTTTCAACTTTTTCTGAAATGAATTATCGCTAAAACTTGTTAAGAAAATACTGTAAAAGAAATTATACATGGGTGGTCCTTTTGTTTAATTAAAGGTATTAATAAGATGGTGATTTCTATCATTATTCCTGCTTTTACTCCCAAAGCTCGTAATGTTATCGATCAAATTCATTTCAAACCTTCTCTTTAATTTCATACATTTACTAGTTTTCATCTTATCTATCGGGCTACGCACCAAATCCGGTTTGCTGGTTTTATGAAAATTAATGAAACATAATGGCTAAAACAGAGGAATACTCCGGCGGTAAAATTTAAGGACGAGTGCTGTTGGAGTGTTCTTGTCATTTAAAAAAACTATTTCTGCCATTCTGTATTTTTCGTTACCTGGTTAATGACAAAAAGACGGTAGAGTTGTAGGACAGACAGTACACAAAAATATGGCCCCATAGAAGATGGAAAGCAGCAATAGAACAAATTAATCTGCATAACCTACTCTCAACACTTCACCAGACAGAAAGTAGGGGAAAGTTTATAACCCAGACTAACCCGTACTAACTTAGTTGTGGGAGCTCTAATCACTAAGTACATGATAAAAAAAACCAACATTACACGGAAAAAACCAAGATTACAGGGACACGGATTGAACCCCTGACAATATGTATTTTAGAGTTTGCTGTTTTCATTTACTTTCATAAATCTTTCTTCCAGGAAGGAAAATTGTCAATTTTTTGATTAGCACTGGAAAATATTATGTTAACATTTGAACTACTATCGACAATTTATTTCAAACCCCGATAACAATCTTGAATCTTCTTCCAATTGAATTCTGAGGTTCAAACTACGTATATGTGTTTTAAAGTTATGTAGGTTATTCCGCTGAAAAGATTTTCACAGTTCTACCAACTAATGTTTTTTTTTGACGTCACACAAAGAATCTAAATCCTTAAAGGCACAGATGGTTTAACATTATATGATATCATAGATCAAAGCAAAGTTAGTACAGAAAAGTTAAAATTTCTTGGCAATCTCAAGAAGAGCAGCATTGTGGGAAGATAATTGGATATAATTGCGTAAATGCCACACACTTTACAAAATTACAGTTGCGAGCCTATTTTAACTAGCGCACGTCTATATTCGAAGGCTAAGAATAAATAGTTTATACATAAGTGACCACCCACCTTCGTTTATGAATAAAATTTGCTTGTTAATAAATAATAAAGAAAGCGCGGAAGTAACGGAATTTCTAAATATGTGTTGTATAGATAAAAACATTTGAAGCAAACATTTAATATAAGGGCAGTTTTTCTAATGGTCTGGTAGGTATTAACCCTATTTCCCATGAGGAGAAGAAGTTTTTCTTAAATAACTTTTTGAAAAATTCGAAAGCTAACAAATCCAAATGTTTAACTAATAATTAATAAAATTCAGTTGTGTGAAACTTCAGGTCGAAATAACCATTTCACTTAACACATTGATCACGAGGAGTATAAGTATCGATTTTGTTGCAATTCCAGTACAAATGCCACCAAAATTATTTTTTGAATAAATTTTGATTGAATAATGATTTCATCATGAAACTTTCAGGCGTTGCTATTAATTACAAACCCTACGTATTGACGTCAGTAAAATTTATGATGACGTCATTTGTGACCTTCCAAACGATTTGGACTACATAACTTTTGACCGATAAAGTATCGGTTCAGTTGACCGTTCATTGACCGATGTAAATATAAATTTTACCTTTCAAAAAATAAAATTAACCGATAAAAAACTGTTCGCTTTATCAGAGTAATGAACGGTCAAAAATAGACACCCATAGACACCCATCTTTATCGGTCATTTCTTCAATTTCGACAGACAAAAACGAACTTTTTACCGGTCAAATATCGGTCATATTTTATCTCGAGCCGCGTAGTAACGGTTGACCGATAAGCGACTGATAAATTTTTTGCTCGAACGTTCAATAGCTAAATTTGACCGGTATTTGAACGATCAAAAAGATGACCGATACACAGAACGGTCATAAAATCTATGTACTCCAAATCGCTTGGAAGGTCACATTTTTTTAAATTGCGGCACAAGATACTAATTGAAATTTTTTGATAATTTTGGCGCTCTATAGCTTCCCGGGAAATGGTCTTATTGAAATTCCCATGATTTACCCATGAAACCTTTTTTCCTGTGCTATCTGAAAATACAGAATTAAAAATTTTCTTTTTCTGGAGCTATTGCTTTTTAAAGAAATAGACAGAAAAACCATCGTTTTAGAAAATAACTGACGTCAGCAACTATTGTCAACCTAATGTCTTTTTTGAAAACGTTTCATGATAGACTACTATTGTGCAAAGTTTCAAGCTACTACCATTTCTAGTTTTTGAACGAAAATGTGGGAGGGGGGGGGGGGGGTTATTCCCACCATGTGAAATAAGGGTACTCCAAACCCCATAAGAAATAGATGTATTTTCGGTTTCACGTGCTTCATAAATCTTTTGTTTTCACTTCTTTACTACTATACTTTAGTTTTATGGACTTGTAAAATAGTTTATCAATTCTTTTACTTGATGTTTTAATTAGTTTTTCATAATTTTTAGTGTTGGAAGAAAAATAAAATATCTTCCAGTATAAGCAGTTAAAGCTTATGAAAAACGCTGCGGCCATAAAACTCAGAATATCAATCACAAAAAGGTAAAAGAAAAAGTTTTTTTTCACTTAAATGCTGACGTTAGGTTAAATTTCCAATCTCGAAAGTTGTTTCATCAAAAATGTGAGAAATAGTTTTCCTATTTAGAAAGCTAAAAATAGAAGCTTTGTTTAGTAAATCATCAAAATTAAGAAAAATTAATTCTTGACCATCTATATAGCCCGCCAGGAACACAAAAATATTTTTTTGATATTGGCGTGCCATATTGAAAATGTGACGTTGTATGCAAAATTGATGATTTCATCAGATTTCTGTTAACGAACTACGACTATTGTCAATGTTGCATATCAATATATTTTGTCTATCAAAACTTATGAGCTGTTTAAGATTTTCTGAATTTGTATTAAAATCTAATCACATTTAACCACAAGTAAATGAACACTTATACTACCTGGGGTAGGCTTATCAAGGCGTTCAACGCATATTGGCGTTCAAAAGCATTACATGGTATTGACGTTTGAGTTTGGACCTTTGGACGAAGGCGAAGTCAGCAAATGCTTCATGCTAGCACGTTTTAAATTGCAGCTGAAGTCATTTCAACGTTCGGTTTTCTTGCAGTTTGCTGAAAATGACCTTGGCAGAAGAACCGATGGTTTTTATTCTTTTCAATGTTGCTGATGGTTTTTAGTTTTTGCAATGTCACAAACAATTTTATCTAAAGATTACTAAATTAGATTACTAAAATCTAAGTCCCAAACCAAACACGTACCCAGGGGTACGACAAAATTACTGGAGAAGTGTAAAAATTAATTAAAAAGTCATTATCTTTTGTCACCAAGTAATACATAATGAATATTAAATCACTCACTGAATAAACTCCTCCTGCAGTTCTGCCGTACCTCTAGGTACGTGTATTAAGGCAACTTTTGAATGAAATATGAGACGTGAATAATTAATGAGATTTAAGATTTTCGTTTAGCTAAATAATTTTTTTAATAAGACAACGAGTAATGGTCCAAAGACCATTGTTCTAGTTCATTCCCTATAGCAGCATGTGTACGACTTTTGAGTATTGAGTGATTCTTAATTATTCATGACATTAAAATTTTACTTAATTTCGAAATTATTCGTTCCTTCTAATGTTAAAAAGTTAATTTAGAAAGAATTAGCTTTTTTATACAGTGTGTCTCAAAAAGACTTAATTATCCAAAGTGTTTTAACGCTTATTTTCCCACACACACAAATCGAATCAATACGATGTTTATATCATGAGAAAGCGCTTCTTCAGCACTTCTCAAATTATGAAATTTAAAACGAAATAAAAATTCTTCCTAAATTTATTAAAGAGAATTTTTTGATATTACCGGATGTCCCAAAAAATGTAGCCGCTCGTAAAAATGTCCTTAGCAATAGCATAGAAAACTTTTACTTTTTCTTTGTTTTGAGACGCGACTTTTTGATGCATTTTCATGAAATTTTCTACAATAGACTACATTTTTTGGGACACCCGGTATATTATTATTTCCTTAAAAATCAATTAAGCAAAGATTGTTGAGATTTTAAATGGCTTTGTTTCAGCAATAAACTTTTTTGAATGTTTTTATGGCACCTCTGGTGCAATTTTTATATGAAACTTTTTCGATCCGAAATTCGCTAAAAAAAGAAGTTATTAAATTCATGAAATTTGAAGTAACTGTTTCAGTGTGTTAAAAATGTTCCGTATTGTGAATAAGGTTAGTTGATCTTTTAGAAAATAATTATCTAAAGCTAAAATTTTTCTTTAATAACATAACCATATTCCGGTATTGAACTAGTTACGACAACAAAATTTTGACTATATTAGCAAAATTTAGCTAGACATATTTTGGAAAAAATCTTTAGTTGCTAACATCAGCCAATCAGCAATAATTTTTCTTGTTGCCAATTTTTTGATACACACTGTACAATTTCTAGTCCGTTTTAACTCATACTCCCTTAGGAGCACCTAGATTGCATTGTCCAATTACATGTAAAAACACAAAAGAATTTAAGAACCAGCTGATTGTGTGCACCTAAAAGTACATATGTCGCTTCTCCAAATAGGCTTTCAAACCAGTTTATGTAATAACTTTGTTCTGAATCACTTTGTTATTTATTTAAAAAATCGTAGTTACTTAGATCTCTGAATGATCTTCTTTTGCACTGGCTATGGGGCATTCTCAATTCATGTGTGGAATAAAAATCTCCCTACTTTTTGTTAAAAAATAGCAGTTTAGCAAAAACTTAAAAAAATTGACAATAATTACCATGCTATTTGCTTGACTTTAACGAAATAAAAAAACCATTTTTCAATTTTTTGATGTTCAAGTAGCTCAGAGAAAACGCTTTTATACATATACCATCGAAATTTCATTAGAGTTACTTCCTGAGTATAGAAGTTTTTATTACTTTAGGCCGCAATTTTAGTATGACATCGACACCTAAATTTTGCTGATATAAACAGGTAGATTTTTTTTGCTCTGTTATAAATATTCTGAGTGGGACATCAGCGGTTAAAAAAAGTTTCCAAAAGGAATTACCAAGAATGTATAAATGAAAATAAATAATTTTTTAGGAACGAATTGTATCTTTTGCAACATTAAATATAGTTTTATAAGTTTTGTAATTTTTTGGATTTAAAATTATGACTAAACCTAATGGGCAAAAGGATGGCAATAAAACAAAAGAAAAATCAGACGCTTTCTAACAAACACGCTCTGATAACTTTGAACTAAAACTTAACATTTAAGAAATAACTGTTTGATATTTTAAAATAGTTCAATTTTCTATCCTATGATATGGTTTTTGTTAAAAAGTGCCAGTGACACACTTCATAATTTTAATATGGGCAGCTCTAATTGGAAAATTGTTGTTGCTCCACAATGAAAAGATAACTAATTATAGAATCACACCTATGAGCGTCAATACTAGGCCAAACATTAATTTATATAATACAAATAAAATAATTCGGTAATATCCAATAATCGCATCCTTTTCTCTGGAGACTTATTCGTCATTAAGTTTGATAATTTGGACAGAATCATTCACGAATATGATGGACCACCGTGAAGTTGCCCATATCAGAAGAAACAAAAATAGTTTAATCACAAACAACACCATCATACAAGTTTTCCGGAAATTCTTTTCAACTTAATTAGATCCTGTTTGGATAATTTAAATGCTTAATTACATAAATTATCATAATTAGATTATCATTCTATGCTGTTATTGTTTTACATGTTTCGAACTGGAGAAAATATTTAGAACAATTTGAGACAAATTCACGTTGTCACATTAAACCTTTAGTGCGACTTTTTTTCTTCACACAATGCGTGATTACATCGTGCGTGACTGCACTATATCCACTTTGGGGATCGTAAGATCAGTTTTTGTTTCTTAGAAATTTTGATTTTCTGAATATGATAATGAACATCTACAGTGTTTTTCAATCTTCCAGTATTCAATACTTTATTGCAGAGCTTATATTTATATAATTTCAGCAAAGATGATAACCAGTGGTTTACTCAGTACTCGTAGTTTCTTTTAATAATTACAGCTAAAGTCTGATAATTGTCTGTTTTGACTAGTATCCTGTCTTGTTAAAATGTGTATTTGTTCCTCTTGTATGTGATTTATAAAATTTGTATTTACACTGTAAGTAAATATAACTTTAGAAACGTTTGCAAGGTCAGGTTTTGTCAATGTCACATACATTATAATTCGAAGTGAAATCTTAATGTTTAAATCCTTTTTGTTGAGAAGAAAATTTCACTGAGTTTGGAAAATTCATCAATTTCTAAGTCTTTTTTATAATTTGTTAGAATGTGCTAAAAGCTTTTCTTATTATTTTTCCAAGATGGTACTTTTCTTTTCTGAAATCTTTGTTGGAAACCAAAAGATCTTACTTTATTCATTTTGGGTTCATTTAACAACAGTTGAATAGGAAACACTGTCGCATATGTTCATATCATGTATGCATTTAACCATACTAAAGGCTTACATTTACCACAGTGTCGAATATGGACAATGGACAATTTTTAAAGTTTTAGATTTCTTTAAAAATCTTTTTTAACCGTAAAGGAGGATGTAACAACTTACTGTAGATCTCGTCAAGTCTAATCACTTAGATGTTGTCAATTATTACCTTTGCTCTAATAATAATGATAGTAGTTGTATCCAAATTTTTAAGTCTGTTTGGAACCTTCGAACTCAACAAACTTCGTCTTGTAGAAAATAGTTCACAAACAAAAGAACGATTGTATAAGTTCAGTGTTTTGAAGCATAGTCATGTAAATTTAGCAGTAGATGGAGTAAGAGATTAATCTTTGATACGCATGAAGGAAGTCCTTGAAAGCTGACATGTCCATCTTGGCAAACGTAATTATACAACACGGACGAAATTTTTTCCTCTCTAAATTCTTTACCATGAAAAAAAGAATGTGGAGATTGAACCACTAAAATGCTACCCTACACACTTAGGAATTTGCACTCTGATATGAGGGAGTTATAGACGGAAAACTAGGATGGCACGTTATTATATCCTTAGCAAACAACAAACGGATTCTTTAATAATTCAGTATAAGCCAGATAAATAAAATCACCACGCATTCTTGGAACAAATAAAGAATTTGCGGTTTCTCTGGACAAATATAAAAACTGAGTTTATCTTTGCGGAAAGATCAGCTTATTTGTCATCGGTTGCAGTCATGTGTTATCTAAAGATCTTATCCTTCTAATCTAATAACATAATTTATTTTATCTTGAAAAGTTAATTCAAGAATTGTTTGTGAAATCTAAAACTCAATTAAGTCTTTTGCGTTTTTTTTTCTTGCTTTGCGTATTGCAATATTGCAGAATTCCAGGCCTAGTGATGAGCAAGATGATGTAGAGTAAGTCAATGTAATATAGTTTCGCCCTTCAATTTGTTTTATTCACGTTCGTATACCTACCGAATTTTTCAAACCAATTCACTATTCTGATTTATTAAATTTATACCTTCTTTATTTAGGCGCATTAGCGTTAGGTCAAACGTAAATCTGATAAGGCGTTGCATTCTCATTAACCTATAATGGTCCAGTGTCCCATATGTGGGACAGTTTCTTTTTACGACCCATGCACCAGGGAGCAGTCCCCGGTCATAAATTAAACTAACTCCAAAAATGGTAAACCTCATCCTATGAACAGGCCACTACAAGTACGTGTTTCTGATAAATAAAGAGCGTTGGGATGAGAAAGCCACTTGATTTTAGCTTGTGAAAGGCAAAGGTACAGTAGCGCACTGCTTGTCAACACTTTGGGTAATTATTTGGTGTCATTGCATTACATAATGAATAAATTTTAGGCCATTTTATTCACTAATTATGAAACGGAAATAATTTAGGAAAATTACTTAAAGCGACCATGTAGGTCGAAATACGAGCCATAAAAAGACAAAGGTATTAAATTCGATCTCGGTGTGTCCATTGGTTCATTAGTGATTTTCTTTTGGGTGTCCATACAAGTTAATTAAGGAGTCAAAGCGGCTTCCTATAGCGTGTTGTTTTCATGTCACATGTCATGCATAAATTATCCAAAGATCACATACTTAAATTTCCTTTTCGATCATAATTTATTAGTTAATTGTCCAACGTCTTTCTTCAACAAGATCCAGTGAAATTACAATCACAAAACAAAACGTCACGCTCTAATATCTCGTTTAATTACAGTTGACAAAATATCAATATCGATGCCACTGAATAGACTATTTATCAAAGCTCTGGTAATTATGAGTTGACATTTTGTGACTTTCCTTGAGCATATGATGATAGCTACATGTGATTGGCTCTACGATTTTGTTTTTATTCATGTCGTTCGATTTATTTTTCGCATTAAATGTACAAAAAATATTGTTAATATAATTGGTTAGTTGGAAACAATATTTCGAAATGATATGATTATTCTTCTCCTTCTAGGCCTTCTCTACTTCTCAACTTTTTCAACTTTATATGATCTTATTATTCGATTAAGTTTATTTATTTATGACCTTTTCAAAGTATCATGTTTTTATGACAAAAAATATGTTTGACGGTATTTTTTTGGTAAATATTGAATTCACTTGCTCCTGTTAAAAGTCAACATTTACTTAATATTACAGGGCGCTTTCTCAATGTAATGAATGCTGTCCTTTCAGTATATGAATATCTGCCGATTCGTTTTAACCTTAGAGTCACTGTTACCATGCAAATATAACATTTCTATTTGTTTTCTGTTTTTGTTTTATTTTGTACATTTATCTAAATAATCATGTTCATCTTTGTGACCATATTAAAAGTACAAGTAAAATACTCTCGTTGCTTTGTTTAGTGTGTTTTCTGCAACAGTTGAAATTATAACTGTCGAAATAGAAAAACAAGGAACATTGAATTCCAGTACTTTAAGGATAATAGAATAACAGGTAGATAAAGTGGTAATATAACACCGCTCGCAAAATGCATTATTTTAGAAGTTTGCGTATTTATTTGTGCATGGCATGGAAAAGATTTCCTTTGCTAAAGATTTAAGGTATTTTGATTGCGTGTCATAAGATTTTCTTATCCAGCTCATTTTACCTTTTCAGTATATGCCCTCAATAAAGGGGACACCTGAAGGAAACAAGGAAATATACAGGGAATGAAAAGATAATCACATTTAACTGAAATGTTTTCTAGGATTTATACTCTGAGAGGATGAAAAGTAATGGTTCCGCTTAGGAGCTGTATTATAGTGGTTTGTATGAATTCTCACGTGTATTAGGTATCAGAAATCTGCTAAACAACGTCAGTCATGACGTGTAAGCTATGATAAGTTGAATTTCATTGGTAGCAGTAGACCTTTCCTGAGTTTATTATTTTCAAGTCTAGTCTCGTTTTCAAATCAATTTCGTCTGGAAAACATACTCCCAATTGTATCATTATAACTATCTACTCTTTGTATAATTTTGATTGATTGTGAGTTGTCATGAAACACGGTCTGACTTGCTAAGATTAATCTCAGAAAATATGTATTGTGGAGGTATAATACCATCGTTTATTGGGAGACCTCTTGTGCTTACAACTACAGTTATTACATGCTATTGATTTGATTGTTAGAAAAGTGTTTTTTAAATTTCTTAATTGAGTATTAACTGGAATTAGAAGTTGCAATAAATGAATAATTAGATGCATTATTTAACCTCCGTGATACATATAGACAAAATTATCTTGGAAATTATAAATTACCATTTTCACACATTAATAAGTAATACTAACATTGCCTCCCCTTTTAAGAAAGGCTTAATGCATCTTTTATTTTTCTTTACCCCTACGGGTCAATCATGGTGGCTCATCATGACTTTAACTTCATGTATACCCTCTATATCTGATTAAAATACTAGGCTATGTGCCTGTAAAATACACAAGAAAAAAGCGATTTCCCTTTTTTTATTACGAACATCAGCGTTTTATATCTTAAAGTTCACAATTACATATCATAATTCACACTCAGTGTTCGTGAAATGCATGCAATCTGCAGCGCTAATTTAAGTATATATGAAAGAAGTTTTCGCAAGACTCTGTTAAAGAGGAAACTCTCAAATTATTTCATTGTTGTTTTTAATATTCCACTCTGCTGTTATGCAATATGTGTTTTTTGATAAAACATTGTGCCATCCTATTTGCGGTATTAAACAATGTTCGCAAACCAGTAATAATATTGTTTGGTGTGGGATTCCGGGTGTATTCTTATGATAAAAGTAGGCAAGAGCGGGTTTCAACCTCTTCATGTATTGTTACGTAATGTTCATTAATTTTATTGTTTCAGCCTAAATGAGTTCAAAAAAACTAATAAGAATTTGATACCTTTTGCTTTTGGTGGGCGTTTACGTATATTTACATTATGCACGTTTGTGGGTGTTGGCAAGCTTCCCGTCGAGTACCAATAACATTGCTTATTTTCGGTAAGTATTCCAAATTTGTTTTCTTTCCAGTACTGCTGTAGGAGTGTATGTTGCGAAAACATTATACAAACGGGAAAATCAGTTCAATCAGAATGTTCTGGACTAAAATCTTTTTTTTTATGAATTTTAAGTTTTTCTTTAATTCTGAATTTGCTGGTTTTTTAAGCCTCAAGATCATAGGGTTTGTATTGATATCGTCAAATTTTCAATTGTTCTGGTCGAAATTTCATTTTATACAAACTGTTTTCAAAGCAGCATATATTTTGACCTTCTCTATTGGTGTATTTTCGGTAAGGCGTTCATTCTAGAATAATTTGATCTAGTAAGCAACGAGCCTAAAAAAAAACATGAATACTTTTTAGATAACAAAAACGCAAGTAAATACTATGAAATTATGCTCCCAATTTGTTCTAAAAGTCTTCTCAAAGTCTTTTTCTTAAAGTATACATTTTAAATTAGCAAGGTGAGTTCGCTAATAGAAGAAAAAATTTAATGATTTTTACCAATGATTTAAATATGATCTAACTGTACATAAGTACCTACTTTTAAACCATAATTTTGCTATCATCATTATCTTAAAATAGAATCAAGCTATATTAGCAGGTGGACCTATTCTCTAATACAAAATGTTAATCTTCAATGCATTTCTTAAATGCCAAAAAGGTATTCAAGTACTATAATGATACCAGAAATGATGCAACTGAAGGGATATGTTAGTAAACCACAAGCTGAATATCATCACCTACGTTTAACCTATTTCGAGAGACATTTACAAAACAACGCTTAGTGATTGTTGCCAAAACACTATAAGATCTGTACCACACACATTAAATGACAGCTCGCTGGTTGCATGATAGTAATTGATTTGCTATTATGGGAAAGTTGATTGCATCCACAGTTCTGATATTGGACACACTGAAATACTAAATTTTTCTTAAAGTGAATATTTGGGCTCTTTTTATTGGTGTGATTTTGATGATGCATATTACTTTTAGGCTTAGAAATTTTATTTCGGCTATCATGAAAAATTACAGTGTCAAATTTAAACAAACAGACAGAAAAGAATAAGTAAATCAATAAAATAATATCGATAATACCATTTGATATGCTGGACTTTGAAAGGTTTTATTTTAAAACTAAAAAGTCACACTAATGAGCTATACAAAATGTTTCCCAAATCAACGTTTAATTCAAAACGGATACTTCGTCTTTTCCTACAATCAAAGTATTTAAAAAGAATTAAATATAGCTATATTAACAAAGAAACATAATGACAACCATTAGGTTCACCTACGCAAATAGTTCATTTAGAACATACTCCATGACTTTCGGACCCCCAAAGAGTCTGAAAATTTGTTTTTATTTTAGCTAATTGGTTCTTTAGTGATTGCAAGTTAATCTTTGAAAGCATTGAACCTGATTAGAGTACCAGTAGCGGCAGTGCTAATATAATCAAATACAATTTATCAATTTTGAAATATGAAGTTGCTGCTTCGTATTCTTTCATAAACTGCAAAAACAAAACTAATTTTACGTAATCACAGCCTAGTACTAAATATGTTATTGCCTTAAAAACACAATTTTGCTTTTAAGATTAGTTGTGCTCCCACATGTGTTCATGTGGGAAATGCCAAAACATTTCAAGGTTTTCAAATTACAAGCCTGCATCCAATTTTTGACGTATTATAAAAAATTCAGAATGAACGAATATAGTAAAAGTCATGTTGATTGAAAGATTCCATATCTTTGTCTATAATTCCATAGTCCGCTTTCTAAGGTCTATATATTAATTTAAAAGTATAGTTTCCTGGTTAACGCAATTAAACTATATGGTTTTTTAATCTCCAAGGTTTTTCTTTTATTTAGGTACTCTCATGTTCGTCATTAAAGGAACATCACATCATCGAAAACCTTATTCTTCACCCTTTGATCGCAAGATGAAAGAAATCAAAGCCAATCAGTATAATATTGACCAGCTGCAACAAGAATTTATAAACGCTCTAATAGATGTTGCAAGTACGTTACCGAAGAAAAAGTTATGTATGACAGTTTTACGGTACATCACAGATCCAAATCATCCCTTACTTGCAAAAATTGTAGGACGAGGATATCAACAAAGTCGAAAAATCTCGTGTGAAAAATTTAATGAAAAGAACAAAGATCTTCCAAAGACACATGCTAGCAAAACAATTCAACTTTTGGTCTTACTCTACAACCAGCTACCATTGCCGTTTCAATGCCACGTACTAACAACGGCTACGTTTGAGTACTTCGATAAACGACGTTACAAGGATAAGAACAAAAAGTATAGAAGGAGTACAAACTTAATTAGTCATGAAGAAGAAGAAAACATATACGAACCAAGCTTGATGCAAAAGAGTCAGGCATTTATTGACAGTATTCAAGAAGCTGAAAAAGCTTTATTAAGCCATAGAATTCTTCCTGTGGCAAAACAGTGTGGAAGGCTCGCACACAGACAGAATGCATATAGTAAATCTATTTACATCACAGTTCAAAAGACTAAAAATACTGCGGATTTACACGTAGTGGACACTACCCTCAGAGCCAATGTACCAAAAATAGTTGAAGATTATGTCAAAAGAAATGGAATCAAAATTGGTCTCTCTTTGATTGATAGACACTGGGTTAGAACACTTCAGTCTCTTGTTTTTATTTCAATCAAAGAGAATAATTCTACGTTAACATATTTCCGTTTCAAATGCAGATTATTTCTAGCACTTGGAAATACTGGACCAATCAGCGGAAATTTAGTACTAGCTGCACTTAATGATTATGGTAAAGTAAAATTTTTCAACCGTACTGGTTTGAATATGGATTTTAGTTTGTTGTTAGATGATCAACCTTCTAGACTTAATGATGAAAGTAACTTTCAACAAGATTTGTTTATGAAACAAGTATTTCCTGGCTATCTTGAAAAATATTTCAAAATGCTACCAGCGTCAAATCAGGAATATTTAATCGATACAGTTTCAATTTACTCCAGTCAACAAAGACGTGAAATCATTAACATGCTGCAGCTTGAGCGAGGCTTATCATTGTCAGTATTTCTACAAAAATCAAAACGTCGAATAAAAACCCAAGGTAGATCATCCACAACAAAATACAAGACTCGTCGCTCAACTAAAATGAGAAAACTTTCAAACAATACAAAAGTTACAACTGTAACTAAATTAACCAACATCGAAATAATCATGATTGCAGCATTATCGTGTCTTGTCATCTTCGGTTTTGTTTTTGTCAACACTTTTGTACTCTTTCAGCGAAGAAGAAAAGAGTTTAACCAGAAAGTTATAGAAATCCAGAAACTTGCATACAAGGATACACCTTCTATGTTATACAATAACAAAGGTAGCAATAGCAGCGTCCAGTCTAATTCAACGGAAGAAACTGAACATACTGATACTGACCTAAGTAGAAGAAATTCAGAAACATTTTTTAAAAGGAGTAAAAAGTACTGTGAACAAAATAAAGTAAACATATTAGTGAGAACTAGTTCTGGTACAACAATGAATGAAGAAGACGAAAGGTTTTTGTAATTTAGAAATAAGCATTTTTCACTAAAGTGGAAAAATTTTCGCCTTCAAGTATACACGTTGGATAGAGTGAAAACTGATACCTTTATTCTTAAAAGCGTTTTAAAATGTTCTACTATCCCTTTCATGTCTGCCGCATGTGAAACAAAAAAAGTTAGTTTTCCTATTTTCTATACGCTAAAGTGTGCATTTTTTGTAACTAAGCCAAATTCGATGACAATTTCAAAAACTTATTCTTACTCATAAATCGACTAAGCACTTTAAGTTGGGTATTGGAACCAGTTTTGATAATTTTTTGGCAACATATACAACTTTCAATTACAAACTCTCTATCGGCACGAAGGGTTAAGACCTTATTTATTTATTATGTTTGTTCATTTTATAGAGTATGTTTTAGTATAGAAAAATATTTTTTATCAATAAATATAGTTTTTATGTAAATAATGTACTATACACTGTATCATAAGTACAAAGAACCATTTATGGTTGTATATTTTTGGTATGATATACATAAATATATCAAAATAAACGAAGAATAAAATTCTGATAAGATATTGAAATGATTAATTTCATTAGTCTCCAATAGTTTAAGCTTAAATATATATTCGCGGGTTAAGTACGGTATTGTAAATGCTTGCCTTTCAAGGACATGGTTATTTGTAAATAATTTAACAGAAGTCGCGTAACATGCTTCTGGCGTAGTTATGACAATAACATAGCTTCGCATCTCTACTATTTTTATCGCGTTTTTTTGTCAATAATGACGTACAAATTACTTATGTTATTGATGTTCATTATCATATGTAGACCAAATTACAAAATTTATTTCAAAATCTCATTTATCACTATTTAGAAATTGCTCATACCACTTTAAAAGAAGTGGAGAGCCTACGGAGAGATTGGAATCTCAATATTAAGTGAAAAAAATGTGATATTCAGCATTGATGCAAAGCCTAAAGTGTGGTTTGAATTTATAGTATCAAGTACTGTGTTTTTCATTTCTTTAAGAATACGAACTTTCAACTTATTGACCTTTGTATTATAACCAATGACTCTATTTATTCCAACGACCATGAATCGGAAGGATTTTGTTACGAACCTTTAGCAAAGTTTAGTCTTAGAACAAGAGAAATCGTGATTGTAAACCAATGTCATTTAGTTATTTAACGCGAATTACTTGATCAAAAACAGTGCATATTCAGGCGGTCTAGAGCGCCAATCTCAAAATTTTCTTTACCCCAAGAGTAAGTACCAGAATACCTGTCACATAAAAGCTCCTGTAAGCTCTCCCAATGATTTTGTGACAATTACAACCCTATAAACTCTCGAGCGCATTAAATTAATGATGACATAACGTGAAATCGGCGTGATTACAGTAGTAAACAGATTCCCTTTTTTATGGAACATTTGCAAGTGTTAACATTTGAAAATGGACGAAAATTCGTGCTTCAACTCTAGTCCTTGATGCACCGTTAATTAAGAATTCTCAAGTAAGACGTAATTGTCGCTTCGAAATGATTATAATGATCGGATAAAACAGGAAATAGAGAGCTCCTTCATTAGATCACGTATAATTCATTAACAATTCCCGTATCGGACAGTAAGGCGCTATTTGATTTTACTCGATGAAGATTTTATTCTTTTCGAATAGATAACTTTATAGGTGTTTAATTTTTAAGAGACAGACACGATTCACAGCTTAATCTTTTGTAAAGCTCGCCTCGTTATCATGCCGTTTTTTTGTGACAACAAGATAAAAAGACATGTATCCTATCGTCAATAGCCTTTGAGAAAGTGGAAGATAATTACCGTTAATTTGTTGTCGTAGATACTTGCATGTAGACGAAGTGTGGGTGTATAAAAAATAGAATTGGGAATGGTCTATTGCTGGTGAAGTGCCGTTTTGGCGTATAAAAAAGCACCCTAAATTTCGAGTTTATGTGACAAGTGCATTGGAAGATTGCAATATTTTAATATTTCGAGGGTCTTGCGCCTGTCGCTGATGATTCAGGTTTAATTCAAAAACTCGAATCTTTATTTTTTATTAAAAGAAAATCAATTTTATCTCTGAAGAAAAAACATACTCACCAACGAATAAGTTAGACAAGTTATCGGCCCGCGCGTAAAGTTTACCCAACGGTCAATCTAATTTGAAAGACCGAGATCTAATGAGAGAGATTTTAAATTCTTTAAATTTGTCCAAACGTTGAAGAAGAGGAAGTTATAGTTAAGGAGGCTGAAATTACAGTGGTTAAAACTAATATAGATTGTGATGACCTTACACTTAAATTATTACAAAGCAATTAGGTTTTTTTTGCAAGAGATATGTGATTAACATCTAAACAGATATTTGAATTATCAACAATATGGTTTCCCTGTATCAGAGTCTTCTCACGGGAAATAACGTAAGCAGACTTTGTTTCCATTCGCAAAGTTCATCAAAAATGAAAATTCCGAGTCTCAGGTTCTACTCTGAGGTCCGGGGTCTCGGTTTTCCAAATACACTGTTTCATACTGTTTTTTTCTTTCTTTTATTTTTCACAAATAGTAACTTTCTCATTTGATCTCAGTCAAGCAGAAGGAAGATGGAGGTCAAGGGAGGTCAGAGTCAAAGATTCGAGAGCACTGGAGCATTGTGAAACCTATAAATGCACAACAACCCATATATGGCTCTAGCACAACTCTTTAAATATAACACTAGTCAACACTGAATACGTGTAACTTAAAATTTCTGTTCAGTTATGAAGTTGCGCTTTGATTTTTTCTCGTTGTCTTACACACTGTTGTATAGCGCTTATATCTTCTAGAGCAAAACAGAAAAAGCCCTCCAGCGCGATTTCACTTTCATTTTCCAAAAATGAGAAAGTGAAAGTGGAAGAAAAGCTGCGAATGAAAACAGACCTGTCTGACACGGGAGAATTTTTGCCGTACATGGGATGGTCTTGCACAGACTACAAAATGGTCAAAAGTGAATAAATTTTTATTTTTAGATCTGGTAGCGTGGGATATTTTGTTTTCTTAGGTTTGGGTCTTCAGGCTATCAATACTGCTAAATAAAGAGGAGAACATTTTTGTTCTTGTACGCGAACAATACAGTTATAAATTGACTTGAACTGTACAGAATTGTCGAAGAATTTCGGAAATGATTCTCAACTTCAGTTGAGCTAGAACCTAAGAATGTCTATTTGTGTGTTTGTGTGTGTGAGTATATCCTAGAACTTTGGGGCAGGATAGCAAAGCCTAAATTCGTGTCATTCTGGATTCTTCTCTCTCTGTCTCCCCATTACATACTCTTCGTTTCTCATTTCTGCTCTCTGGTCTCCTCTCTTATCATGAAGGTGGCATTTCATCAATGCTGCTGGGCAGCCATGTCTTTAAAATCATTTTGATTCTAAATGCCCGAAATGATTGACATGATCATCGACTGATAATCCACGATCAGTGTATAACCATCGGGCCAAGGCTTTATTTATTCTTCGGCCCGGTCTATTTTTCTGACAATTTCTTTTACATTTTGTCTTTTCAATCAAAACTGTCATTACATCATCACTTATGTTGATTCTTCCATCAAACATCTACCTCATCTCTCTTTTGACTTTTGCATTCTTTGCAAAGTATTTTTCATTTTAATGATTGTTTATTTTCCCGTCGTATTGTCCCTTGCATTGTCCTGTATCTTGTGCATGTCTGTATTATTGTCATCGTTTCATTTAGTTGTCTTTCAACCAGCCAATTTCCGTCAATAGCAAATTTTCTGAGTGTTTCACTCTAATATTATATATATTATTTAACAAAAAATTAAAGAAAAGAAAAATGAGCTTTCTAATGACATAACATTCATGTCTAAAAAACGTATACGCGCTCCAAAAAAAACAATAATTAAACATTTTTTGAGACAAACTGTAAATATACTATAAATACTATAAATAAACATACTATAAATTTTTATTTGTATAGGGTGTTTCAGGAAAATGTAGCCAGTCATTTTTTTGTTTTACTCTGTTGTGCTTATGATGAATTCTCCTCATAATTTTTACAATAGCCTACATTGTTTGAGACACCCTGCAGATATTAAACACGTTTGTATTTCATGCAGTGACGATGATCATATAATCAAAAAGCTTTTTTGTTATCAAAATAACTTTATGAACTGAAGTTGAGCCTAACCTGATTAATTCCGGAATTTACAAAAATAATTTTCTTCAAAACATATTGGATTGTGACAAGGTGGTCCATGAACCACCACTTGACAACCATTACACGGACATGTGGGTTTAAAATTTGAGAAGCTGAGATGAGGGGTCTTTTTCTGCCTACACGGCCAGGCATTTCGCCAATACCACAGAAATTAAACATTCTAAACATTCGAAATTTGGCATTTAATAGTGTTGCATGAATTGTATAGCTGGCAAAATGTCTCATCTTATAACTATGAATATAACTATAACTTGAACAAATGTCTGAACAATTCAAAATTAATACCAGTACTCTAAGAACCATCTCGATTCAGTCGGATATGGTGAAGGGTTTAAATGTGCAAGAAAGTATTTCTCATTTTCATTTTCAAAGGAAAAATCTAAAGGAAAATTTGAAAAATAGTTACCTCAATAAAATTGTCAATTTGAAAACGGCCTGCTACTTGGCCTATACGTAAGAATAACAAAATCAAAGATGACCTCTAATATATTAAGATTACCGACAATTAGACACATTCATGATTACCGGTATCAATTGTCTTTACATTGTTTTATCATGTTCTTGAGGATTAATCTGATTCACATAATTATTTGGATATACAAAATTGCCCACACAGTTCCCACACAATTTTTTATATCCTGAAAAAATGGGTAATTTCTCATTACAGCCGCAATATCAAGTTTAATGAATTAACAAAAGGTTCTGATGTTAAGATCAATGAAATACATCTGATCACTGTTTAATCTTTCGTGCAGGAAGTAGCATTCAAATATGAGTTTAAAAAAAAATTAACCCGATAAAGCTCTCTTCACAAAGATGCAAAAACTTGCGTTTTGACCACTGTCTCAGTACACCGGTGGCATTTTGCTAAAATCTCATCGGGAGCTCCGAAAAATTTTGAAATCTATCACAAGGAAAGCAACAATTTTATAAAAATTGTCCGAGGAAACCTTCAACCTATTTCTATTAAGGCAGGTAAAGACCCCTCCACAACTTTTGATATGCTGATGATATGATAATGAAACTTCACGGATATAACGACTGTCATGTGAGGAACAATATGACGTCATCAATTTCTAAAAATATCAATTTTTGCGCCAAAATATGAAATTGACTAGTTAGTGAGAAGTCCTCTATTATCCTAAATCTACTCAAAAACGCAATTCGATCATATAAACAGCAATTATCTTTATAGATAAGATAGTCTTAGATAAAGTCTAAAAATTTCATTCTAATTGGAATTTTATTTCAAAACCTAATACAAAAATTGTTTCAGGAGGCCAAACAGGGTTTATGGAACTGACCGGAGAATCACAGTTAAATTCCCAGAGAAGAATTTAAAACTTAGCCAAGTTTTACTAGTGAAGCTTATATAATTTCAAAACTTTATTTGAGATGCATTTTTGTTTTTTTGTTCTCTAGGGAAAAATTTTCAAATCATTTTTTTCTCGTTTTTGCAGCTTTTCGAATTGGTTCAACGAACATTTGTGCAAAGTTTCATGTAAATTTAGCCACGTGATTACGAGTTACGTAACAATGACATCATAATTGCAAAACATCACTAAAGCACCGTCTGTACAATTTGATCATATGCCGCCATATTAACATATTATTTCACAAAAGTATTTTCATCAAATCTTTTGCAAATAAATTTCCCAAAAAGTCACAAAATTTCAGGGCTAAAAGATTAGCTTGTGAAGAGTTATTAAAAAAAGTTTCCGAGAGGGAGGGTGCCGAATAGGGTTAATCATTATATAAAAGTATAGTGCAATTAATTCTTCTAAAGTACGATACAGCTTATTCTGTAAACGATCCCCCGCTTCGCTTTTCTTGACACGCTTCGCTGTAAACGTCAGGGTGAAAAAGAGGCTCTGTCAAATTTTTCTCATTCCTTTTATCTAATTAGGTGACACTTTTTGCCTATTCATTTTTGAAAAAAAGTTTTATCTTTTAAGTGGCTGCAGACACGTACTGAGTTCAAGGTATATTTTTATACATTTTTTATTAACTTTTTACAGACTAATATTTTTGCGATGAAATTTTGCGAAATGTTGGGAAATTTAAGTTTAGATGAATTTTTTGCGATTTAAATTGGATTATTTTGCAATTAAAAGATTTGAACTTTTGCTAGAAACTAGTGGCATGAATCTCAATTTTAAGCATCAGAAAGCTTAATATTACTTTTTTAAATTTGTGAAAAAAACATTTTTTGCACTATTCAAAAGAAAACATTGTTTACAGCAACTTTTTGGAATGATTGGGTATCAATGTGTGTTTTGAAAATTCATTTGAATTATGTCTGTGTATGATTAAGAAGTTAATCTTTATTAATCTTATTAATCTTCCATTAATGTTTCATTACCACTTGAAATAGATTTAGTGCTGACAAACATGTTAATTTATTATAACATCAAAATAACATCGGGTACTGTTTATCATCTTTATACATTTGATTGACAGAACTCATCAAAACTAAATGCATCATCTACCACAGCATGCTATTTTAGGATAACCGTGGAATAATTCAAATATCTATTCAAATACACGCTTCTTTTTTTTATAAGAATACGCTTTATAAGAATTCTCAAGATGAAATTGACCAAAAAGTTAAGAATCTCTTAAAAATATTTCCATGTTAAGATTTCTGAAGTTCAAAACATATTCTTTTGATACACTTTATCTACTACTTTAATTTACTACATATAACATTGTATTTTCATTCCATTTATGAACATAATGTCTTGGGCTTTGTGTTACCTAAAAGTCTAATTAATTAATTAAAAGTCTAAGTTAATTGTTTTACCCCTTTTTTACCTTTTGAGTTTGATTTTTTGTTCCTGGATACAAAAAGTTAGGAATAGCCTTAAGAATCTACTTGAGAATATAGTAGGATGATTTCGACTAAAAAGTTAAGAATATCCATCATGAAACGAAAAAACACCATTCTTATAAAAAAAAGCGTGTACGGTAAGAATGGTAGGTGTGCATAAAAATCAACTCAAATGTGATAATTTTCATAGCCACGTTTTTGGATTCTTATTCACTCCAAGGTGAAATATACATTTAATTTGATCTATTCTCTCGCTTGATTTTAATATCGCTCCACAACAACAGATATTGTAAAAGGACCCGCAATTCTTCTTGTAGATTCTTTGTTGAACATCTCCCAGCAAAGGTTACTAATATCTCAATACCACAATATTACCAATATTGTAATACATAAATAGATATTACCAATACAGTAATGACTTATGGTGAGCTTAGCTGGTGCGACCTAAACAGGCTGACGTGTGTCCTGTGAGCGAAGTTTGATCAAGCAAGATTTTATGACTATTGCTATTTGTGTAGTTTGATAGCTTCATGCATGAGTTTAACCCAACTATTTAAACGTTTTTGGTGCGGTGTGGCTTTTCAGGACTATTTTTAACTTTGACGACTTATCTTTGAAAACTTTCTCTGTTGGCTTTTTGAATCTTAAAACGAAAGTTATTTGAGAAGTTATAGCCATTTGAAAATAGGCATGTACGTTCAATGTTCAATTTACGTGATGACGTCATCAAATAACCGTAGCAACCATGAATTTTCGAAGGTGATTTTTGCACTACTCCTGTGGAGGACTAACTCGTAACCAAATTTCAAGTTTTTATCATAAGCCTATCCTGATATATTACCAGCGGGCCTACTAGGCCCTCCCCCCCCCCCCCCTCCTTGCCCTGCCAAAAGCAAAAATGCCTAACCTACGTAGGGTTAATCCAACGATATTTCTGTATAATAGGTATTGTCATGTGATAGCTTCTACTCGATACGTCTGACTTTCGTTGTATGGTTTCTTAGCTGATAAAAAGAAATTTTTCCTTTTCCCCGCCCAGCCGGCACACTAACGTTCCATTTACGTTGGTGATTGGTTTTACGTTTAACGTAAAGAATTAACGTTACACTAA
>JAUBWS010072744.1:0-13618 GCA_032270445.1 Darlingtonia californica
TACTTATAACCAAGAATTCTATTTACAGAAAATCAGTCAACTTTCTCCGAAATAATTGAGTAATTTTGTGGATTCTTATTAATTTTAATGACAGTCAATGTGGTAAGCAAGGATAATTGAGGTTTAAATACTTATAGAATGAACATCATTTTGATTTAATCAATGATATTCAGAGTGTGTGTAGTTTATTTGATATCTTGGTAAGTATGTACATAGAAAATACTTTAAATATATCATCAACTAATATATACTTTAATATGTAAGAACAATTTCAGAATAGACTAGGTTCGAATTTTGAAAAGAAATACAAACAAGTTAAGTAGCGTACTATTTCTAATGTGAACAAAGACCTAAATGAATTGAATTATTTTGTTCCATTAACCCTGTTGGCAAAGGACGTCGAAACAACACGTCGCTTAAACGTTGTTCATGAGTTAAATTACGTTGAAACGTCAGAAGGCTTTGTACTGGCTGGGAAAGCACAATTCTTTGGCAGTTTAAGAGAGCATAATTTATTAAGAATAAGTAGAGAAAGTATATAATTGTCTTCCCGGTAGACCAGGTCCGGGCTTTTAAGCCGGTTCAGAGTTCAAGCTCGAAACCTAGTTTTAAGGTCGAAGTTTACTTAGCCTTTACCAGACCTCCGTACCGGTACGGAAAATTTGATTTTCGGCGGTACGTTGCGTTCTACCGTTCTACAGGCCTGTAAATGTAAATAATGAATATATGATAAGAAATCGGTTGGTTGATCTGTTATAATATCTAGTTGAATTAAAAACTTTTGCTTTCGAATTCACATCACCGTACAATTTTTAAAAAGATTTAAATGATCATTTTTATAAATTATAATGAAATGAATTTCATGGAACCGTATATGAGCTAACGGAAATATTTCTTTTTTCTAGTACGAATGTCTCAAAACAATGTTTAAATAATCAGAAGCATCCAACAAGCACAAAATACAAGATATCTGTTCTTTTTTCCAGGAGGACAAAAACCTAGCCAGAGCCAAATGGTCTCAAAATACCTGTTTTATCCAAAAAGTTAAAATCCAGGAGCCCAAAACACAAAATATTTGTGCTTTTTATGCAGGAAATCAAAAAAAAAATTTATATCATCCCAGAATACGTCATATTCTCCAGGAGACTATAAATTTAGATAGAATACATAAAAATGCAGAAGCCCATAAGTTTTTTTTTTCCAGGGTACGCCAAAAAAATCATCAATTGGTATCAATTGATCTCAGAACACATTCAAATTTTCCAGGAAACCCAAAATTTTCGGCCGAGCACATCAAATTTTCTAGCAAAGTAGTTTTCGAAATATTCTCTGAACACATGCAAATTTCTAGGAAAAGCATGTTTTCCAAACAGACATGTTGCAAAAATGCTTCGATGGTTGCTTTTGAATAATCAAGACTAAATTTGTCTCAATGCATCATTCTTCTAAACATAGACATAGGCAGAAAATTTCGTCGTATGAACAAACTCATTTTTCAATTATAGAATATAAAGGCAACAAGACAGAAAAAAGAAATTTTAATGCTGGACGAAACATTCGGAAGAGAAGACGCATGATCAAAAGATGTTAGGCGCAAGCTTTTCTTTCAACGTAATAGTGATGTTAGCAGCAATAAAAGGTAACTTTGTCAAATTGATAAGTGACCTATGGCCAAGTAACTATAAGGAGATTAGCTTCATTGGTGCCGTTTTCACACAACGCTTTTGGTGGTGCATACGACGAATCAAAAAGTACGTACGCTCCGAAAGTGTATAGAAGGCTAGGTCAAAAGCGTATTCGTGCATACAGGGTGGGTGAGCTCAGTAAAGATCAAAATGTAAGTACACTTTTGCCCAAAAATCATAAGCAATAGAAAAAACTAATTAAAGAAATATCAAAGAAAATAAATTGTACGTTAGCACAGGGGTGTGGGTCAGTTAAGTTAAGACATATTCGCATATGTATAGGGTAGTTAGATTGGTCAAAATTGCAATGACTTTTGGCCATCACTCCTGAGCTACGAATGGGGGAAGGGTAGGCTAAATTTTTGCTTCTAGGGGAGGGGGATAGGGTGGTTTTCATTCATAGCTTAGATCTTAGTACGATCAAGAGAAAAGATAACTTACTTAATCGTATTTATACTGGGCCTTTTAGGTGCTCTGTATTCCTAGGATGCCCCCCCCCCCCCCTCCCTTCACGCTAAAACGAGGAACGAGAAAAAGTACCGAGAAGTAACGAGTAAGTAACCAGAAGTAACGATTACTAGTAATTTCTAGGTAAATTAGGGCGTGTCCATGGTTATTTCAAATACCATACCAGTCAATGACGTCATCATTTTAGTAAAATTTAGTACAGTAAGGAAAACCTTAATAACTTCGGATTAAAACATCATCATCACACCAAATTTGGTGGATATCTTCCTTTTCTAAAAAGAAACAAATATAAAAATTTCAGTGACCAAATCCATTGATGACGTCATCATTCGGGTAAAATTTGGTACTGGAAGATATTGGATTAAAACATCGTCATCACACCAAATTTGGTGGATATATTCCTTTTCTAATAATAAATGAATGTGAAGAATTTCAATGAGCACGCCTACTGATGAATTTGGATTAAAAAATCGTCATCTCTCCAAATTTAGTACGTATGTTTCTTTTCTAAGAAGAAATGAATACAAAGAATTTTAATGACCACCGACGACTACTGAGGACATCAGCATTTCGGGAAAATCTGGTAGTGAAAATAAAACTTTAATAACTTTTGATGAAAACATTGTGAACACACCAAATTTGGTAAGTATTTTTCTTCTCCAATAAGGAATGATTGCTAAACAAAAACTCAAATTTTGAAAATTCAGCGTTTTGTTTTCAAGTTTTTATTATATCATTAAGTCTTTGGCTGAAATGGGCAAAACATTCCCGCAAGTATAGTTTTCATTTTAGCTCAATCTATACTCTGCTATCATTTTGTTTGAATTAGTTATCATTTATTTTAAGAAACCTTTTTTTTTGGCTCGTCTTACGTTGGGTTTGGAATCATTACACCTTGAATTCACGAAGATTTTCCTTTTATTTTCTTCATCCTTTTATTTATAAGGTTATGGTGTTTCTACAATATCGTCCATTTAAGGTAACTCTACAATCTCATTATGTTAACAGGATCCTTTTAAACTTACAGTTAACATCTTGTATCCATAATGCCATATAAATTTATTTAAAACAAAATTTTTAAAGATATCAACATTTTATTAACGAAGCTTTTCGGAGCTAATCCATCGTCAGGTTAAAAATGATGTTAAAAACAAGTATCAAATTTATACAGGGTGTCCTGAAAAAAAACGGAACCCAACTTTTAAAAGGCTATAAGTGATTAAGTTGTTATTCATTCTTTGCGGTTTTTATACCGTTAGGAAGATAATTTCCTAAGCTTTTCAAAAATATATATATTTTTCTTTGTGAAATGAATTTCTTCAGGAAATATTCAGGTTTCTTTTTCTCGATACGGTCATTAAGCTCTTAAAGATCAATAAACTCAAACTATAATGAGCTATAAATCTTTTGTTTACATCGAACTGTCTTATTTTCTGTTGCTGTGTTAAGTGTATCACGAAAAACATTTTATTCACCGTGTGAACTGTAACTAAAATCAACTTTTTCTTTAAAAATAACTTTATTCCCTAATACTTCACGAAAACCTTTCAAAGCAAGCTAAAATGGCAAGTTTTATTACAAAAATGTATTGTTTAGAATTTCTTAATTCAAAAAATAAAAAGTCATGCAAATGTAAATCTAGCGTTCTGTTTTCAGTTGCGATTGCGACTTTTTGTTTTAGCCGGGTCATTAATCTCCATTCGACTTTCTCTTAATTGATCGTTATAAATGTAATTGAAAGGTCTCATGCTCAGAATTCTAATACTGGTCCAAATATTTTTATATAAAGTTAAGAATGATATATTTGAAAAGAGTATAAAATTTTCTTCTTTCTGGTATAAAAACCGCACATTTTAGCTATAAACTTTAAAATATATAGTTGCTTAAAATATGGGTTCCGTTTTTTTCAGGACACACTGTACAGTGTGTCCCAAAAAAAAGAGGTCGACTTTTTAAACACATATTTTTCTTTAAATTGTTTTCCTATTTATGCGGTTTTTATATCATCCGAAAGAGCTCCTCTTTCCGAAAATATATTTTTTATCTTAAAATGAGAAATATATTTTAAGATATTAAATATTTTTTACTTTGACACGCTCGTTAATTCAATAACGATCAATTAAGAAAGTTGTTAATGGGCAATAGGTCTTTTGTCATGTTTTAATGTTGTAGTGATGTACTGAATATCACCAATTTTTTTAAAAACACGAAATTAATGTTTAACGTGTGTATTCACTTTTATAAATAAGTTACAAATTGTAAATAAAGCTTTATCAAAAGTCATTTTTTTTGTAAAAAATTTTAAATGAGATCTGTTTTCTTGAGTTATTAACTTGTAATTAAATTCTTTGTAACACAGTTTTTATTGATCATTACCTATTTAATGAGAAGTTTTCATGATATTATTCAGCACATCTTATTTGTTGTTTTCATTTTCCTAATGAAATTTAGAGGAGAAAAAGCTCTTTCGAATGATACAAAAATCTCATAAATATGAAAACCATACTAAGAAAATTATATGTTTAAAAAGTCGAACCTCTTTTTTTTGGGACACACGGTACACTACTTACATAACTACAATTAATTGGCCTATTAACAATAAAATATGTAAAAGAAGAGAGTAAATAGATAATATTTCTCAAGGGAGTCAAGTTATGCCATTTCTAAACAGATTTAAAGACTTTTTATCAATTTGGTTATTAAGTGACGGCTTTTGTATAGCAATAAAAGAGGTTCCTAGATTTTTTCTGTCTCTATTGTTACATGGTGCTCTCGTTAGGATTGTCCATTGAAATTGATGATTAACATTGCCATTTAAGTGTTTTGCGGGTTCAGATTCTTTCCTGATATCTTCATGCTCACGCTAGCAGTGACGCATTTCTTTTCGTTTCCCCAATGTAGCTTTCATCACAATCACAGGTTCCTTTGCAGATAACTCATGACGGGTACGGATTTTTGTCTTATGACTTAAACAGTGTACGAACTTTTCTTGTCTGCCATTTACAGTTAACATCCCACAAAAGTAGAAGAAGCAAAACCCCTGTCTGTGGTTTTTTTCAAACGCGTGATCCTAAGGAACCTTATTGTTCAACATGCTTTGTAATTATAGAAAAATATATATCTTAATAGCAAGCAACGTGGTATTAGCATTTTACTAACCGGACCAAAATGTAATAAACCAAATGATTTGTTATGTTCTCTTGCATATATTGGTTCTAAGTCATATAAGCTTATGTAACTTGTTGTGTTAGACTAGGCACATAATGCGGGTTTTGCCAACTTCAAAGAGACAAAGGTTCTTTGCGGTTTTTAGTTTTTATATATCTATGCATCATGAATTAAGATGGTTTTAAGGCTAAAAAGGTAGCAACGACCCTTGAGGAGGTCTTTTAAGAGGCTCAACCGATTATCAATGGTCTCCCCTCCCCTTTAAGAAATTTCGGAGATTTGAATTTATTTATCAAAAACTTTATAAAAGTATGAAAAATGGTATGATTTATAGAGTTTTAATGAAGAACTATTGCTGAGAAATTCCAATTCAAAAATCATAAAAACTCATAATTCTGCTGACTCAGCAACTTTTAAGCATTTTAAATATTGTCAAAGTGAAATAACTTGGCTACAGTTTAGTAAAACCCTACCATAAACTAATACTTAAAAGCTAAGACTTTAAAAAAAGTAAAAGCTAAGACTTTTATTGTGCTTGTACTTTTTTTCGAATTCATTGCATTAAGCACGGAGGCAATATGCCATATTGTTCATGAAGTAGAATAAAGTGAATAAATTAAATAATGAATAAAAGAAAAAAAAAGTAATCAAAGAAATGAATAACAGAATATACAGTACAAAATGATATTCATGTTTTTGAGCTTGTATATACTTAATGGATGGCCCTTAACATGTAATTTTATTGCATAGACTAACACATCAATTAAATTTCGTGTAATATAAAGTTTCAAACTAAAGCTATAAAAGTCTTAATTTCAATACTAAATTTTACCCAACTGATGACGTTATAAACAGGCAGGGTCATAGAAACTCTTTATATTTATTCCTTATTGGAAAAGAAAAAAACCTACTAATTTTGGTGTATTGACGATGTTTTAATCCAAAGTTATTAAGGTTTTCCTTCCAGTACCAAATTTTACCCAAATAATGACGTTATGAGTGGGTGGGGTTATTGAAATTCTTTACATTTGTTCCTTATCAGAAAAAGTTTACACACACTAAATTTGGTGTGATGACGATGTTTTAATCTAAAGTTATTGAGGTACTTATAGCATCAAATTTTACCCAAATTATGACTTCATCAACGGGTGTGGTCATTGAAATTCTTCACATTCATTCCTTATTTAAAAAGGAATATACCCGCAAATTTGGTGTGATGACGATGTTTTAATCCAAAGTTATTTAAGTTTTTTTTTCTAAAAACAAAATTTTACTCAAATGATGACGTCATCAGTGGGTGTGGCCACTGAAATTTTTTAAAATTGTCCCTTATCAGGAAAGGAGTATACTCACCAAATTTGGTTTGATGACGATGTTTTAATCTGAAGTTTTTATTCCAATGCTTTCCTTCCAATACCATATTTTACCCAATTATGACGTCATCAGTGGATGTAGTCATTGAATTTCTTTAAATTTATTCCTTGTAAGAAAAGGAATATATCCACCAAATTTGGTTGTATTGGCGGTGTTTTGATCAAAAGTTATTAAAGTTTTACTTTCGGTACCAAATTTTCCCTCAATGATGTCATTAGTATGAGTGGTCAATGAAATTCTTTGCATTCATTCCTTATTAGAAAAGAAACATTTTTACTAAGTTTGGCGAGATGACGATGTTTTAATCCAAAGCTAGTATGGTATTTGGAAAATCCATGGACACGCCCTAAATGACCTAAAAATGCCTCAGAGTACTCGTTACTTCTTGTTACTTATTCGTTATTTCTGGTTACTTCTCATTACTTCTTGTTACTTCTCGTTCCTCGTATTAGCATTTGACCGTGGGGATATGGTCAAAAGTTTTTTTATCTTTTCGATCAGAACTCATTCAGAAGTTGATAGTCTGATTTATATTAACAGATACTCTTGTTTGAATTAGTTAATCAAATTAATGTTGTTATCTGTTGTTATCAACAATGACAGGTAAATCTTTCAGTCCAATTGAAAAATATGCGATCGACAAAACTTTCACCTGAGTAAACTACAGTAAAAATGTTTTTGACTTCAACGTTTGTCGATGTTGTCTCGAACTTCTACGTGATCAACGAAAAATTTTGATAGAGCAAGTTTATTGATTTTAGACAAAAAGTGCTTAAAACTTCAGACCATCAAATTATCAATTTTGTTTCCTCGATTTTCACAAAGTTTATCTTTGATGGAAATATTTTTTTCAAATTTATATTTCAGGTATCGAATCAACTTATATTCACGTATCTCGGAGTAATACCAGTCAAGATGTTCAAACTTGTGGTACCATTGGCCAACCATGTTCCACCATTCAATATGCAATCAGAATTTCATGCAGCAACGACACCATACTTCTTGATGCATATTATGATTTTCATCAACACGATGGTCAATTGCACATTGACAAAAACCTATCCATCACATCATACAACTGCACTGAAAGCAATAAACTTGCCACAATTCATTTTACCAAGTTTTTGAGATACAGCGCAACCATCAAAGCATCTTACTCGGACATTTATATATCTAATATCAGTATGGTGTTGGAAGATCGGACAGCTCTTATATTGTTTCATAGTGATAATATTACCATGACAATGACGGATTGTGAAATAACAGTGAAAATATACAAAAAAGACGACTTTAGGTTTTTCTATGATCATTATAAAAAGAGAAGATTTTGCCATCTGGGCTTCATAAACACCACCTTCAAATTTCAGTCTATGGAATCAGAAAATTACGAGAGTAATACCGCCACATCAACAGCTCTTATGGAATCTGGCAACTACCAAGGAATTTCTTTGAACTTCTATGGTTGCAGCTTCAAAACATTAACGAACTATACAAACACATATAGTGCTTACATAAATTTTAAATCGATAGAATCATTAAACTTACGAAAATGTGATTTTCAATGGTATACAATTCATGCTGTACATATTAACAAAACACAAGTCACGGGCTGTTATTTTAAGAATAGTCTATTTCTGTTCCCTGAAACCGGTGAGACGATCCTTCCGTACACTTCAATCCGTTTCAATCGAACAACCTTTCAGGGAAGCTTCGAGAAAGGTCATTTTCATGAACCCCACTTACAAGTGAATCATAACGGGACTCTTCAAATCGATTCCTGTAACTTTTCTGAAGCAAAAGGTGGTTCACTACATGTATACCGATCGACCGATGTCTTTCTTAATAACAGTATATTTCGAGATAATAGTCTGCAGAATGCAAGAAAAGGACTATTAACCAATTCGGCTGGTGCTACGATAAAGGCAGCTATTCGGGTGAGAGTTCGTTATTGTTTATTTTACAATAACATAGGATCTTCTATGGCATTTAGTGGCATCGTTATCAAATCGTTGAATAAAAGAATTAAAGTCTCTGTTATGCATACAAAAATAACTCCAGGAGTACTTGTTCAAGACAAAGACCAAATCAAAGAGATATGGGCTTCCAGTTGGCCAAAAATATTCTCTGTGAATCTTACAATAAAAAATGTATATATTTATTGCCCACCGAACTACAACATTACAAGTAGAAAACTGAGAACTGTTAACTATCCAGTAATGTTCGTTTCCTGTGTCAAGTGTAATAGTGCATCTTACAACGCTAATTCGCAGTCGTACGTCAGGTTAAATGACTTTGAAAAATGGCGTAACATACCTATTCAATGCTACTCTTGCCCATACCAAGCCAATTGCGTGCATGGAATTCGCAGCAGAGGAAATTACTGGGGATACACAAATAAATCTGGTGAAGTAACTTTTAAGTTATGTCCACCTAGATTTTGTTGTTCAACTTTATCCGAATGCAAAACGTATAATACTTGCGGAAAGAATAGAAAAGGTCGTTTGTGTGGTGATTGTTTGGAAGGACATTCCTTGTCCATTGTAGGTGGCTTCCATAAATGTGTGAAAACGGAGAAATGCGGCAGTAATATTTTCTGGGTTTGGTATGTTGCTCTTATTCTTATTGCATGTTTGTTTGTATTATACAATAAAGACGGAATTCCTTTTTTGAAACTCCTCGTCCTCAGAATATTTCAAAGAAAAGAAAAAAACTCTGAAGGAAACTTGAGTATGGGCAACGAACAATCAGATATCAACAACTATGACCAAACTACTCCCCAACAGCAGTGCTCAATCAATGAACAAAACAGAGGCCAGTTCGGTGGAGTAATAAAGATTACGTTCTTTTTTTATCAAGTTGCATCAATTATCAGAATCAATGCTTCAGCCAAATCCAACTATACCATACCAACCATTATAGAGATCATTACTTCATTTTTCAACATCAAAATTGAAACACAGACCGATGGAAATTTTCATTTGTGCCCACTAAAAACAGACCGCGCCATTATCATCGAGTCCCTTAAAGTCAGTATCGTTTATGCTTGTATGATCGTTCTTGCCGTAACATACGCAATATACCTTATCATCAAAAGATGTAAAGCTGCGAGATCAGATACGAACATTTTGTTGGAAAATGACAATAAAGCTAACCAAGAACCTGAACCTGCAACCAACACAATCCCATTTTCTGCTCGTGTTAAAGGAGCATATGTGACACTGCTCCTACTAGGTTATTCAACAATTGCCAACTTTTGTTTAAACTCCGTCAATTGCATCAATATCGATGGTCAATCATATCTATACCTTCAAGCTGAATCAGTGAAGTGTTATCAGCATTGGCAGATAGCGATACTTGTTTACATGGCTGTTTGGCTTGTTCCATTTCCTGTTGCTGTTTACATCGGTTGCCGACTTCTTAGACATCATCGTATCAACTCCAATGATTACATCACAATGATATCTTTCCCTCCTTCAATGGCTTTTTACATTTGCAAATACTATCGACATACCGATCTTCACTTGCTGACGGATGAGGAAGATATTCATTTTAATGAAAGCAACCACATTCTTGCCATCCTGAATGCTCCCTTTCGAGATGATGAAAAGGGTGTCCAGTATGTCTGGGAACCAGTATTAATCGGCCGCCGTTTAATTTTGATCAGTTTATGTACCTTTCGCATTCCGACCATGGTCAAGCTATATCCAGTCAGTTTCTTATTGTTGGTATTTCTAATGCAAGATTTCCATGTCCGACCATTTATATCCAAGAAATTGAATAATGCTCAGTGGGTGGCGACGATGCTTTTGATAATGCTGACACTAGTCAATGTCTTCTGGTCATTCTCTAACGACATTCATATCTCTGAAAATCCAGTTTATGAAAGCATGGGAAGAATATTTTTGATTCTGGAAGCATTGATACTACTCTCGCCATTGATCTACCTACTGGGCTTATGTTTCTATAAGCTGTCGAAGCATGTATTTAAAAAAATGACACACAAGCATGATTAATCCTTTCATTACCGAGAAAAGTGAATAGTTTGGAAAAAATGATTCACAAAAGTCTGGGCGTTGTCTCGCTCAGTCAAATCAAAACTCATGATTTTCTGATAGTTTAAATTAGATTTTTCTACAGAAAAAAGACTAAAGGATGACCTTGACATTGACAAACAATTTAACTTTTAACCCTTTAAATACCGGGAAAATGATATATTTTAAAGAAAACAAAGATTCATAAAATTTTTGGCGTTGAAACAAGTTAATTTTAATTGAACATAAACGTTCTTTAAAAATATGAGGGGGGGGGGGGGTACCAAGGTATGAAAGTGCTTATAGTTCGAGCATTTAAAGATTGGTAAATTTAGTATTCGTACCTTATGGTGAGCAGGGAATGAAAGGGTTAATTGTTAAAAATTCTTTTAATTTTTGTACCAATGCAGCCACTTATAAGAAATTGTATATTTAATGAAAATTTTAGTTTAGTATCTTAGCATTTATTCATTTAAATTCTTGTTTCTTTTTTTTTGAAGAGTTGTAATTCAACATTTTGTCAACATCTTGTGCCGTCAAAAAAAGTGACTCACCTTACAGAAAATGTTGATTTTCGTATATGTGCATATATCACCTGTACTGTGCCTGTGTACTTTGCACTTATGCGCATATATTACCTGCTGATTTTCGTATATGTGCATATATCACCTGTACTATGTGCCTGTGCACTATGCACTTATGTGCATATATTACCTGTTTACCTGTGACCTGTTCGAATCTCACTTCAGTCCTCAGTTTTTCAAACATACAGTTCATCGTCAGTGCTATTAAAAAAAATTTGTCTTAATAGCACTGACACTGACCTGTATGTTATGAAACTTTTTTAAATGTATATGTTTGCTTTTAATATTCAAAGAGTTGTTAAATAGATTCCTCTATGCAGACTTTGGGTTTCCTTGTAACTACAGGATATGCAATAAGAAAAAATAAAATGGGTTGTTATTTATTGACATTTGTTACTTACAATTCATTTTGAGTAACCATCATACCAATGTTAAACTAGATTTAGCTTACGCTACAATGCCCGCGCTTAACATAAGACCTCATATCGATTACCTGATATTCAGATCTGCTTCTCGCTTCAGCGCACGCCCCGCTGTAAACACACTGGCAGAAGTGACTTTAACCGAGCAACTTACCATTGCACCACCACGGGACTTTCAAGCGAAAATTTTTCAGGATCAGACCAAGTTCCAAAACCGAATGTTTGGTAACCGTTGTAAAAAAGTAAATTGTAAATTAAATCGTCTGCAGTTATTTTTGTATCAGATATTTACCTTAGCAATGACAAATGGGAGTGTAATATGCTAAGGTACATCATCATTTACAACCACTAGCGCAAATAGACCGATTTTCAATTCTAAAGCGTTTTTATAAATTTTTGCAAAAGAAGAAGTATTTGTCTCAGAATTCATTATAATTCATTATCACAAGATTTTATAAGACATAAAAAAGGTAAACGCCTTACCTTCTTCACGTTCAAAATAGCAACTTGACCTTTTGGTAAGCACAAAATAAATAGCCACATCGTAAATACCCGGTAGTCCAGTAAACGGAACCAAAATTTTGGTGACATTTCAATAAAAAGGGCCGTTTTCAAATAAAAACACTCTTTCGCTATAGCCGGTATGCATTCCGTATAACCGGAACAATTGATCTGAAGAAAGAACTCCGTATAACCGGAACAATTGGTCTGAAGAAAGATAAATAAACTTTTGACCACCCGTTCGCTCTCGTGAAACAACAGAAGCCCCCTTGCGGGGGCAATAAAAAGATACTAATATGAAAAAAAATTCTCTTTTCCAGCTTTTGTCCCATAGGCGCAGGAGACTGAAAATTTTAGAGGGGCGATTGGATTTTTGCCCGAATCCGTTTGTTGTTGAATGGTTTTGCAATACGAAAAATAGTCCTATTCTGCAAAGGAAAAAAAGAAAAATGAATAAATGACAAGAGAAATGTTTTTCGATTTTCTAGAACTAGATTGTCGGAAACAGCATGGATTTAGCACGAAAAATCTGTATTTAAACAGTTTCTTTCGGCATAATGCAGTTCTTTGGTACAGTAGTCGGCCAAAATAATTGCGAATAAATACTTATATTATTACCTAAGGGAAGAAATTATGTGCGGTAGAATATTTTTCGGAATTTATTTTTGCGGATGACTACTTTTCTGCGAAATTTTCGGAATTTATTTTTGCGAATTTAGAACATTCATTAATCTCGGATGGAACAAATGTAAGAGTAAAGTCACGCACTTCATAGCAAACGGACTACGAAGAAGAGGATGACTAATTTTCTTCGAAATTTGCGGAATAAATTGTTGCGGATGAACGATTTGGACCAAATCCGCAAAAATTTCTTCCGCACAGAATTTCTTCCCTTAAGGTATATGCGCCCGGATGCCCGAAAATTAACATTACTAAAAATATTTGATAAATAAAATACTGGTTTACTATAATATGGAGTTAAATTTCTTATTTTGTTAGAAATATGGTCAACAAAACACGACAAACGCTTAAAAATTCACACATATATGCGACTATGTAATAAATAAAAGAATTCAATGCTCGACTAAGAAAATGGTAAAATAACCAAAAACACTAATGTCCGGATGCCCGCAAATGTTGATCATTTTTGACTCCTGTGTCTGTGTTTATTCCTATAATAAACATGAAAGTCAAGCCTCTATGTATTCTCGTCAAAGACACCCAAGTCTAAAAATATGTCTAGAAACATGAATTAAAACGTAAAATTGTCATGTCATCTGTAGACCATGCAAAGACCATGAACCACCCACAAGGCTGGACAAAAATAAATGGAATTTAGCGAAAATTGCCATAATTTACATTTTTAAAGTCTGGCGAGAAAGTCA
>JAUBWS010072755.1:0-13616 GCA_032270445.1 Darlingtonia californica
ATTAATGAGTAACAGCGGCAGCTCCATGGCAAATAGCGTTTAGATAAAAGTTAAAATTTGGTATGACAGCAGCCTAAGCGAGGTTCATTACATTTACTAACAGTTGTAAAGATCAAACGAAGCATAAGTAAAAACAGCATGTTTACATTTACCTTCTCCATATAAAATCAGACGATAATCTTTATTTACTTTTCTTGTGCATAATTATTTCCTATTGATATTTTTATATTTCATATTTCTTCCATTTTTTCCAATTGCAATAACGAGCACAAAAAATACCTTATAGTTCTAATAAAATTGTTCTTATTAAAGAATTCTTTATTGTGGGTCCGAATTGCCCCAAAATGACAAGTATTAATAAATTTCGCAGAAAATAAAATCACCATCATATTGAGAATGATTTGTTCTATTCGTTGAAATCTATATAATTTTTAATTTTGGACCAAATTAACCCAAAAAATGACAGGTGAAAATTAATTTCGCAAAAATGATATCACCATCATATTCAGCATGATTTATTTTTATTTATTTAAGTGTGCCAAATTTTATTGAAATTTAAGCACTTTTTATTTTCGGACCAAATTTAATTTAATTTGGTACTGGAAGCTATTTTTGGGTCGTTTCGGGATCTTTGAAGATTTTTGGGTGGTTTCGGCTAGTTTCGGCTCATCTTTTAGTATGTACCCAATCAACCGTTCGAAGAGTCTACCCCACCATGAACGTGGCAGGTTCACATGTACCAATTCTTAAATATACTAATTCTTAAGGAGATTAGATGGGGTTGTGAACAAGGACTGAAAAGAATTAAAACTTACACTACATATGAGTGTTATCTTGTTAATTGACGATCGGTCGCGGTACTCGCACATCAAAGTTAATTACCCTTAATTAGTCAATCGTTTAAGTGGTAGTACCGCTTAAAAATTATTGCAAGGAATATTATTATGCCAATTAAAATGCTTGATGTGGTTAAACCAGAACATGTTTTAGACTATGTTAGTAAAAATTGATAAATAAGTTGTATTCAATGTCTGAGTATTCAATGTCTGAGGTAAGGTTTTTTCTTATAACAAACATTGATGGCTGGGGCCAAATAAAATCCCATCCAATATATTTTGACTGAATTATATTTGGTTTTTTTATTGTTATTTGTGGTGGTATATTTGTTTTTGATTTTTCTTCTTTCATAGGAGCCTTCAGTAAACCAACGATGTGGTCTTTTTCCAGAAAGAGACACCATGTTTTTGTTGCCATTCTTTGTTTGAGTTTTTTCTATTTGATCTTTTTCGATTCCATTCCAAACATTAGAGCACCATTTAAAGTCACAAAGCTCTCTCCTCAAGTGAAACATAATGTACTCCATACGTTGATTCATTTAACCAAAGCTTCAAAATACGAAAGTAATTTGCATCACCGAAAGCTTTTGAACAATATTACTGCCAGTTTACAGAATACAATAGAACAGTCATCAAATGAGATACAACTTCGATCTCAGGATGACATCTCATTTGTTTTTAACTGCTTCAAAGAATGCTCATTTTACCATTTGGAAAAAGTTTTACACAATATTTCTAAAAGCTCCTACTGGAGTAAGACGTTGGTAGTTGCATCTTCAAATGCCAGAAAGTTCAATAAAATTGTAGCAACTTATAAGAAATTGCTGCCATCTTTAAAAATAATTGATATTGAAGAGCCATTGAATTTCATGGAAGTTTACATTAAAATTTTGCAGCATGTAAAAACTAATTTGATATTCATGACAAGATCAATCACTTCATTTTTACCGAGTGTTAACTTGCATAGTATGATTTATCCAATTTCACAAAATAAAAGTCACGTGGTCGGTTCTTCTATTGTCATTGGTGGAGAATGGAAAACTGGCTGCTACATTATGAGAACATTAAGGTACGAGACCGCCATTATGGAAGGATATGATCTCACACAAGATGGTTTGTTGCTGTGTGATTATCTTTCTGGTGCATTTGTAGTAAGAAAAATTGATCTCTTTGGTTATTTGGAGCAAAAATCTTTTTTTGCAAAAGTTCATTCAAGCAATGATACTGAGCGTATACTCCACCAACCAGAATTGTTCTTCACTGCAAAGCTCTTTTACATGGACTTATTCTATAAATTTCAAATGAAACGGAACATAATTACCGTTGTTCCAAACATTGCATTCGAACAGCCCCAGGGAGGGTCTCTCCAAAATATGAGTAGAAATGAATTGAAACCTTTCCTTGTCAAAAACAAACTCTCAAAGATGAAAATATTTGGGAAAGATTTTGATTTTAATTGCGATGAAGTTAACATACCAGCAATAATGTATGGTATAGAAGGGATGTTTTTACCAAGATGCGCAATCAACGAATTAAATGAACTTCTTCTATTTTCTACAAAAATTTTCCATAAGAACGGATTCCATTATGAACTAGACGCAGGTACAGTGGTAGGGCAGGCTAAATTATCAGCAACTCTACCATGGGAACTTGATCACGACTTAGCATTTCGTTCAAGACATTTGAAGCCGTTGACAAAACTTAATGAGACTTTTATTAAAAAAGGATTCACTCAAAAACCTGAATTCGAAGATCTTGAATTCTGCTTAAAAAATGATACGTGGAAATGCGGTTACATGGGCATACGATCAAAACTTTGGCGAATGGAATTATGGGGACAAAATGTTTTAGCCTCTGATCTCTACAGAAAAGAGGAAAACGTTACAGATCGCAGGCTAGTAAAAACCCATGTTCTGGGAAAAGTTACACTTGGACAAATCGGGAATGACTGGGTAGTAACACAAAACAATCCAGGTGCATATGTAAGAAGTAAATATGGATTGGATGTTTTGAAACATCAAGAACATAGGTCAGAATTTGTTGGTCAAACATCATGGATGAGTTATCATGGTGGTAAATGGAGAAAATGCAAATTGTCTGGTCATCATGCATGTCGTGATAGTTTTCTTGCTGATGGAAACATCATCTTTAAAAATATTTGGTTGTAAATAAATCTTTATTATTGATAGATAAACCAGAATTTTCCTCGATAAGGTAATTCTTATTGGGAACTTTCCAAAATATCGCAACAAAATTTCATTGAATTTCGTAAAAACATACATTTCATATTCTAGGGTGTCCGTACGTAGAGTCTTAGGTACCAATGAAGTTTTAAATTATAAGTAGACGAATACATATTCTTTAAATATTGAAAGATTGTTATTTTGGTCAGTAATTAGATTGAATAAATGTTTATTGCAAATTATTAATTCGTCTTATATGATAGCTTCCCAGGGAAACAAATTGCTAAACAATTCTTGAATGAACCTGTACTGCGCACAGACAACGCATGTATCTCAAGGTACTTCCAACCTCATTCTCAGGGCCTCTTTCAACGCATCTACGCATGCAAATGGCTCAGACTTGAGTTGCTACTCTAACTCTAAGCGGTAGGAAAGCCCAGCAGACATATCTGAGTGACTTAGTGTCCCTTATTCCACCAATGAATTTTTAAAGCATGAAGAAAGAGCTTCAGAGAAGAAAAAGCAGTAATTATTGCATAATAGCTTGCTCATACAACATATTTTGACGATCCATTGTGTAGAGCATAAACCGATGAAAGCTGGAGTCATTTTCAAATTTCGACTTATTTTTTTCTAAGACATTAGGGAGGTTACACAAACCAAAATCTACGACGTACGACGTTGCACAGCCGTTCTGGAAATTAGCATTTCAAGCAACTTTCAGCAGCGCAATCGATCAGTGTCTAAGTTCGGCTGCCGGTACGTCGTAGATATCTTTTTGCGTAACCTCCCTATTAGACGATATGAGAAAACCTTTTCTGCTGATATCAGCGCTTTAGATTAGCTCTTACGTTACGATACTTTTCGATGAAGCGTTATTGACGACTACTACTATAATTTGAGTGGAAAATCACTTTTAGAAAAATCTCGTACACTTATCCAATGATTCCATAAATTCCAAAATAATCTTTAAATCCTAAAAAAATGCCATAAATCTGACATACAATTTTTCCCAGATAAATCTTTACATCCCAGAACCTCAAAAATAAAAATAAGCTGGATTACAAAACACAAGTTCAAGATATGACATATTGTTGTTTTTAACAAAATCATTCCATCAATACACAAAGGCACTATGTGGTAACCTTCATCCAAACTGGGTAACTTTGCATTTAAAAGCGAGTAACCCCGGGAAAAGGGAAGCACTGCCATTATTTTCGAAGTGACGATGAACCTAAAAGAGGAGGAACCAAATCACTTCCCAGAATAAAGTCACCTCGGCAAATGGCTTGCGTTGTGGTCATCTTAACGTAAATTTCCTTAACAAAAAATATCAAGTGGAAATATTCTACATGGAACAAAATTCCATTGATTTGCAATTTCTGAAACCCATTTAAGCTCAGAAACACACGACAATAAACTCACAGTAAACAACTATCTTTCTTGAGCAAAGGGACAGAATTGGAACAGAAGAAACCATTGGGGTGGTGTATTGATTTATCTATTTTAAAATCTCGACATTAATTGATGTAGACATAGATTTTGACACTTATTTGACGGAAATGTATGGCTGGAAATTCGTTTGAAGCGAGAAAAGTTGCTGTTTGCTTGCATTTACCGACCAAAGGAGGAAAATAAATTCATAAATGCTTTATAAACTATTATGAAAAAATTCGGTCACTGGGAAAATATTGTTTTTCTAGGTGACATCAACATTGGTCTTCCCAAAGATTCTTCCATAGCAACATCACTTAAACGTACTATGTCAACATCAAATTTATCAAACGTCATCAAAGATGCTTGCTACACGCATTACTGCTACATCGACCACACTCATTGACTTAGCACACTTACCACTAGTCCAAATAATGTTGTAAATAGTGGTAGTTTTAACACATGCATCTCCGACCACAACTTGATCTTTATTAACTTTAAAGCAGTATATAAACAGAAAAAACTTCCAAAATTAATAGACGTGTGAAACTTCAAGAACTTTGACTTTAAATAAGTTACAGAACGATTTGAAAAGTGCCCAATGGCACACAATCGATCAATTTGACGAACCAAATCATGCTCTTTGGTGTTGGGAGACACTTTACAAATTTACCCTATCAACTCATGTTAAATTGAGACAGATCAAAGTAAGAATTAATAATCAGCCATGAATGAATGGAGTGATAAGGAAATCACTCAACGATTCCGACTATTTAAAAAAGCCAAACAAACTGCTAAAGACTCGTCAGAATGGAAACAATACAAAAGAAAAAGAAGTTATTGTATGAATTTAATACGTGAAACGAAGGCCAGATATTGCGAAGGAGAAATTCAATGAGTCTACCAGTAGTAAGTCTTGAAAAACGATTCAAGAATTCAATGGTGAGAGAAATGCAACCAAAATCGGCCCCTTAACAGACAAGGAAGGCACTATTGTGAACAACGGCCAACAGAAAGCCAACTTGGTGAATATTTTTTTTGCAACTGTAGGAGAGAATCTCTCTTCAATGAAAGAGCTTCAATCTAATAAAGATGTATTCATATAATCATACGGTTACCCCAACAATATCAGAAATAATACTTGACACTATTGCCTTCAAAAAAGCATTCGATGCAGCGGACAAAATTGGACAAAATCTCTTACCATGACCTCAAACCTCGAACAAATTTCGCACATGACCGACCAATATATAGATGGAAAACTTCAAATTGACCGATCAAATATCTCAACGGTCTACTGTTATTTAATTTTTTGAAATATTGAAATGACTCTTTAAACTGAGGTAATATTCGTTCAATAACTATATACTAAGACGATTTTACCACCAAAGAATACAACAAACCAAAGAAATTTAACCCTAACAGGGCTCCACTGTAGACCTGCTGGGGGGGGGGGGGGGACTTAATACTCCCCAGACTCCCAGCTGCATAGCGATCGAAATGAATAACCGATCAATTTGAGAACCGTTATTTCAACCACTGGCACTAATAAGTAATAAACAAATCATCGTAGGACAGAACAAATTCTATAAAGTTTGCCAAAATTTGTCAAAAGCGTCTGTGTTTAGGCACAGTTTTTGAAAAAACTTTCCAATTTTCGAGCACAAATTTCCTTAGCCCCCTAAGAATTTCTGTTCGCTTATGCAAATCATAATTTTTTGTTTGGAGGATGACTGTATCTTTTTTGATGTTTCAAAGAGTAGCATACAGTTTAACAAATTCTCTAATTTCTACACTAACACTAACACTAACTTTGAGCACCAAAAACAAAATTTATGCTTCAGTCTGCTTTAGAAACGCAATATATTGATTCACCATGAATTGTAGTGATTCATGTAGTTATCAAACTCAATATCTTGGTAGTTCATTGAGAAAGCCATCGTCAGGATTGATAAGGCAAACTTTTTCTTTTGCAGACGAAAAAACCTGAAATAGGAGAGATATCAACACATAGAAAAAGCTTAAAGTCTATTATAATGACTGGACTGATTTTGAGCACCAAAACGCAATTTACTTGCGAAAGTTAAATCATGCCTCCATGAGACCTTTTCTAAATATTAAATGGTAGGAAAGGTACCGGATTCACATTCTGAAGCGAGCAGTTATCAGTTGCTGACCTTCACTCTAACTAATCTGGAAAAATCCCTGTATGGAGAAATATTACCGCAGCTGGCTTAAAAGACCGGGGAAAACCGTGCAGTTTCAGTATATCAATTGTACGCTCCGCACGTGGACTGTTTTACACTTGGAAAGTTATCTTCGAACTTTACCAGAAAACAAATGAAAAATACTTATCATTACTAGAAGCGTTGAACATACAACAAGTAGATTTTATGTGACGTTCAACCAATTAGAAATTAGCATTTACTGTAGTAAGGAAATATTTTGATATATTTTAATACATTTGTCATGGTAGTTTTTTTCTTTTGCCTAGTTGTGATAGAATTAAACCGATTAAAGGGGATAATCTGTGGTCGAGCAGAGCCAGAGATACAGGGTGTTAAAGTCAAATCAAAATGTTTATCAATACCAAAATAAAATATAAATCTATCAATTACCCAACGATAGTTAATCATTGTCTATAAAACATATATACATGTTAGTAGTAAAAAATATATAAAAAATCTAAAATCAAAAATACAAGAAATTTCGTTTATATAAATCTATCTTATACTTCAGACGAATGGTCATCGAGAAATCTTCCGAAATCCGTCAATAAGAGATTAATGTTTTTGCTGAGGCTAATCATTGAAAAAACGTCTATGGCTGGAAATAAAAATCATCCATCGTATTGCTTCAGTGGAAATGGAGACTTTGCATCATCTACACAACCCACCACAATGTCCTTATTTCCAAGTTCATCGTTTTATTAATAAATCTACCTATCAGTTAGGAAGTAAATGTTATTTGTTCCACATTCACCCTGTGTAGAAACTTGCACGCGTAATCGTACACCATGAAGATGTTCTTGCTGAAGACGTTTAACACTTAATATTGTAAAGAACTCGTCTTATTCTTTAAGATCAGCAATATACAGCTGGTTGGCTATAGTTCAACGAAGGGTCATCATGTTTTGGGTTTTCTTTCAATTCTTTGTCAAATTCGTGTGTATTTTTTGTCTTGAACTTTACCTGTAAAAAGAATGCAATTTATTATACAGATTGTATATCCCAAAAATCAAATTCTGAACCAGCGTTGACGATACTGTAATTGGACGAGCGGTCAAGGCACTAAGGTTAGACATTAGCAGAGGTCCCACAGTTTGACGCCACTGTGGCCCATGGTTTGATGTCAACATTAATTCTATAAGGCTGTTTTCCAGCTAATGACGAAAGCACCTAAGGTCAAGTTAAAAAAAGATCAAGTGGACATGGATAGAACGTAAAAAGATCAAGTTGACATGGATTGAACGTAAAAAAAAATCAAGTTGACATGGATTGAACGTAAAAAAATCAAGTTGACATGGATTGAACGTTAAAATATTTCAAGTTGACATGGATTGAACGTAAAAAGATCAAGTTGACATGGATTGAACGTAAAAAGATCAAGTTGACATGGATTGAACGTAAAAAAAATCAAGTTGACATGGATTGAACGTAAAAAGATCAAGTTGACATGGATTGAACTTAAAAAAATCAAGTTGACATGGATTGAACGTCAAAAATCAAGTTCATATGGATTGAACGTAAAAAAATCAAGTTGACATGGATTGAACGTAAATAGATCAAGTTGACATGAATTGCATGGATTGAACGTAAAAAGATCAAGTTGACATGGTTGGACGTAAAATTTTACCGTAGCTGTTGCAGGCCCTTTAGCATTATAAACCATCTTTCGAAAACAATTTCCTTCACAAAGGTCTTCTAGCAGTATGGAATTTGAAAAACACAATAAAATCAACATAGTAATTGTCAAAGGAATGATGATTATACACATCACAAATACTGTCCAATACATATTCGTGCCCATCGATTTGTCTTCGTTCGTACAGTCGTTTGTTTGAAGTAAATGTGATGTTACCACGTGGTATCGATATTGACATGTGTCAAACCACGTGATTGCTTGATGAGAAAATATGAGAAGCAAAATTGCAGCTAGAACTACGATGATGTTAATAACTATTGTTCCATACATCTAAAAAGAAAAGATTTAACCTTTATAAAAGAAAGAATTTACCACATTTTTAAACAATTTCGCCATGATAGGTTACTACAAGGTACTTTTCAAAAAACTTCCAATTTTCAATTTGTACATTCCTGGAACAGTACAATGAGGTTTTTAGTTGAATTTTGTGTTAGGATGAAACCTTCTGTTCTTATTTTCCAAAAATACTCTTTTTCAAAAGAGGAGCAAAAATTTGTTAGTTGTGTTTGTCAAATATCAAAAATTTCTTGATTAATCAATTAAAACATACAGCTAATTAAGCTGGTTCACTTGGTACACAGAAGTAATCGTGCAGTATGGGAAAATTGTTTGGGCAGAAAACAAGATTGACTCACATATTTTGATTTATGAGGCTTAACGTCTGCGAAACAACCAAAAGCACCTGCAATCGCCATCTGAAACAAAACAAAAGATATTATACACCAAGTAAGTCTTTTTATTGCGAGGAGTTATCTTGTTTTAACCTTTTTGACAAACTTTGGACATAGTCAATTTAGTGACCGGGAACTGTTCCCCGTTCGTGGAGCTCTAAGGACCCCATCTAGGAGGCGAGAACCGTGAAACTTTTAGCCTTTTATACAAGCGTACCTTTGCATCTAAAGGGTTGAAGTAGAACGGACTGCCCAAAACAATAACTTTTTCAAACTTTTCAAGTCAATTCTTTTTGAAAACAAACTTTCAATTGCAATATTATCTGTTATTTGCACCTCTTATTGAAAATGAGCCCTGGCTTGCTAAAATGTATCTGAGGAAATCAGTTTTTATTTGTGGTCAAACTCGCATAATGAATTTTTAAAAGTAGGCATGTCGATAAAACCAATGCTTGGAAAAAAACCCATCCAGACATTTTTGTATCGGATTTAAGAAAATAATTTTCTACTAAAAACAAAGTGACGTTAAAAAAACCAAATTTATGATTGCAGATGAAATTAAATCTTTCCGGCCAAAATTTTCAAACGAGAACGCAAACATTCAGCATCTAGAAGAAGAACCACAATTAGGGAGTAATTTGAACTTTAAAACTGAAATATTTTTGGAAAACCGCTTTAGAAAAAGTTGCGTTATAAAAAACCGATTTTATTCTCATGAATACCAGAACTTAAAAACTATTACTAAATATACTAAATCAAATACGGGTTTACGGTCCATTTTTTAGATTGGTGAGTAGTTAAATAAAAGCACTGAATTATATTTATGTTTCAAGCAATAAAGCGAACAATCTTGATACAACATTCCTAAATCACGTTCTATTAAATGAGGGATGTGGGAAACATTACGCTACGCTAATGCTGACTATACAGGAACATGTCAATCAAATTGGTAAACGGTAAAACTTATTACTTAAAATTTACGTCCATCAAATATTATATTAGTTAAAAAGCTGAGTAAAGAAGATATTTTTATAAAACATATGAGAAAAACACTTGAAAAAACAAACTAAAAACATCAAGTTAGCTGGTTTAGGAAATAAACAGTTACGGTCGTCCATTGGCTGAAACTTTATTTTGGAGTAAAGTACTTTAGAGTACTAATGTCAGCAAAGTTACCAAAAAACCATAAAGGGCCATTTTATCGGCTTTTGAATTGAATTTCAACATTCTTAATCTTTACTAAGTTACCTTTTCCAAGTGAAATTCCTCATAACTTTGTATACGTCAGTGTTTTTTTAGAACGTAAGCTAGGTAATTAAGGTAACTTTGCTACCTTTAATTGATATTACAATTTAAGTGGAATATTTCCTTCCAAATAAGCTCTCAGAAAATTTTTCACATCATTCTATTCCTCATAAGTGGAATTCACTCACTTTTATGGGCCAAAGTATCAATTAAAGCTCTTCAGAGCCTTTTCAACAGACTCCCGATTTTTCTTAAATTTGGAATAACTCTTCCTAAAATGCTCATTTAAACTTCTTTTGAACTTCATATAAAAAAACTTACCATATTTACTCACAATTAATTTTTTGAGATTTCAGCTCTTACGGTTCAAAAATTACGACGTATACAATATTTATTCCATATTCCCGGTGGAATATATCTTCCTTGAAAGCTCGTAACTTTAGAGCATTATATAGAAGTATCAGATAATGCTTAAATTTCAAGAAAAAACTTCTTGGGATATCCAATCCTTTGCTAATAAGCTCAATTTGATCCAAAAATTAAGATTGTTCTTGATATTTCTCAAATGCTCCTGATCTAAAACCTGTCAAAAATTACATTTTGATACATTCTAAAAAAACATATATTCGTAGAGATCATAGCTCCCGAGCTAGGTCTGAGAGTGTGATCATAACTAGGTATCTGACATATATCCGTGAAGATCATAGCTCCCGAGCTAGGTATGAGAGTGTGATCGAGCAACACTTGTTTCCTTCATACTAAATATTGTGACTGGTCTCTGAACTACAAGCCAGCAAATATTGCAAAGGTTAAGCAAACCAAAATCTATAACGTAACGTCACCCAAATTAGACAAAGACAAATTGTTTCGTCGGAACCAATTTTAACCAGCTGCGCAAAATTTACGTCGTATATCTCAATTTGCTTTACCTAGCTAAATTTATAACAGAGAATAAAAAGCCTATGAAAATGAAATGAAACATACAATAAGACCCATCCAAATAGCAGCACCATATTTTGTCGACCATGGTTCATCAATATATGTTTCTGGAAAGGATGTATCTTCGTTTGCTTCATGATGAACTTGACGAAACCGAACAACCATACCGATACCAGTTGCCGTGATTACGATAGCTGTCAATATTTGAAATATTCCTAAGATCTTAACGATCTGGTTGGTTGTAAATCGTCCACAGTGTATCATTTTGTTTGATTATTTTAAACCCTATAAGATTTTTTTTGCTACTTAAAGACGAATTCGTTTACTTTGTGACATTGGTTTGACATGCTGAATAAAATGGTATTAAATCTAAGATTAAATTTTAGATATTTTGGTAACGTCTAAAAATATTGTCCATCATCAAAGTACACTGCCTAACATTTTCTTTGAAATATTTTACGCTCGCTAAACCATTTTACTTTTGATTGACTTTTTAATATTTTTTCTCTCTAGAGATTACTTTCCTCTTCTAAAATATTTATATATTTGCACGTTCTTACCATAGTGTGATATCATATACCATAAATAATAGAGACAATGATACAATATGAAGATGAAATATATGATAAATAATGTATAACAAATTCATTATAAAAAGTATTTTGCTTTAATTTTTCCCCCTTCTTCTACTTTATCTAACCTCACACAAAAACTACCAAAACATTAGTTTTCTTTACAACAGCATATCAAAAACTTTTGATTAAAACAGCTTAAAAGATACTTTCGTCGTGAAAAGTTACTTAGGAAATGTAAACAAACAGTACGATGCAAAAAGAAATTCGCCTCTTTATTGTACAAACAGATTTATATTAAATATGGCTCTTGTTACATCTCCAGAATATGTTGATTTTTGCATACTAATATGCCAAAACATAAATATTTGAAGAGATAATTGATTAACTGAGAATCTTGATACGGATTAAAAAATCTTTGCTCTAAAACGATTTCCTATGAGTTAAATAACCAAAGAGAAAGATACAGAAAAACTGCTTACACAAGCACAACCACAGACATTAATACACACAGATAAATGGTATTCCTGATCTAAATCATGACATGAGAAAAAAATACAAATTATGTGTAATTCATTCAAAAGAAATGATGATAAAAAAATACTAAATTCAGAGAGTAAAGTCTGCATACAACTTGATGCGTCAAAGTTGTGTACAGTAGTAACAAAATGACAAAACCTCAATTACAGTTAAATTGTAAATTTTTTTCATAAGGTTTGTCACGTTAATTGATTAAATCTCAAGTTAATAAAACAATCAAAAACTACATTCTGCTCTTACAAATAATTCATAATCAATCTAATGGTTAAGCTTTTTTTTAGTTTTCAATACCACCATACGAAACAAATCCTGCTTTGAGTTCTATCAAAAGGAAACACAAAAGTGTCGGTCAGGGATGAGCCGATTTCTGTGCCGTTATCGAAATGAATGGCTAGGGAGGCTACAAAATGCTTTGTTTGAATCAATATTCCATTCAACTCTACACCATTAGTTTAAGAGCTCCCTCATAGACTTTTTTGATTCAACAAGATACCCTTTATATATTTTCAAACGTATGCAAATGCTTTGCATATGTGAATTTTTTTTTTTTTTTCACTTTCGACTAATCAATACATAATCACATAATAACCTCGAACAACCTTATATAGTTACAAAAAATATGGAATTCATCATTTCTTGATTTAATTACCTTAATGAACAACAAGCGACGTGCTTTAAGGAAGTATCCAATTTATCGTCGTCGAAGCTGTCCATGCTGACATAGCTGTTCAATCTGCTTCGATGGAGATATCTGCTCCAGTAAATAATATTTTCAAATTTTGAACGCCTCCAAATACAAAGCTGACGTAAGTTTGCTATTGACCAACCAACAAACATTTTGGGATTTGAATCGTGCAATTAACAAAAATTATTTCCACACAACTAACGAATGCTGGATATATAACACACACAACCAACGAAAGTTGGATATTTGACGTACACAAGTAATGAATGTCGAATAATTGACGCACACACAACTGACGAATGTCGAATATTTGACACACAACTAATGAATGTTAAATATTTGAAACAGAAAACTCACGAATGTTGGATACGAGCGTTGCATATTCGACACACAACTAACGAACGTTGAATATTTGAAACACAAAACTTACGAGTATTGAATATTTGACACACAACTAACAAACGTTGAATATTTGACACACAACTAACAAAGGTTGAATATTTGACACATACAACTAACGAATGTTGGATATTTAACCCTATTTTACCCGGGCTTTTTGGCCCCTGCAAAATCCGGGGGAGGGGGGG
>JAUBWS010072766.1:0-13615 GCA_032270445.1 Darlingtonia californica
TATCTGCATTTTACTCTGTCTCGATGTTTACCGGGTAATCGAGATGAAACATCGCTTACTTTCTCATCGCATCGCCCACCGCGTACAAAATTAAATAAAAGTAATGAAATGACGCGGCACCGCGAAACGTGAAATTATAAACGCGCTCGGCTTTTAGTCCAAACTGTCATTCTTACGTCGTCATCGTCGTCGTCATCGTCGTCGTCGTTGTCTCACACAGGGCATACTAATACGGTCTCCGCTTTTAGCTGCTACCGTAATAAATACGCGTCATTACTTCAGAATCGTTCAGAGTGGCGTACATGATATGCTAGAGACACAATGTCATTTAATATAAACGCATATACATGTTTTTTGAAATGTTTTTTATTGAATTTTTCGTAGGACACCGTGGGCATACGTATTGACTTTGAATCTGCATTTATCGCAACTTACCAGGACATATCAACGCTTTGACGGCTTGAGTATGACCATTTTTAACAGCTATGTCTATCGGGGTGTCTCCTTTAAAATTTTGATCATTCGCTGATGCACCACTTTTTAGCAGATATCTGATAACGTCAGCTTTTCCATTTTCAGCAGCACAATGGAGAGGCGCGTTTTCATTGTTGTCGTTATCATTTATGGTTGATGAATCGATGTCAATAATTTTGTCGACCACACTAAAATGAAGGACATAGACAATCTATTCAATCGATCGTGTGGCCAACCTTGTACACTTGGACATCTAGAGCCATCACTAAGTATTTACAGTCCTGAGCTCGAATCCTTTGCGAGGCATTCAGTTGTAGAATTTGTATTCTGAGATAATTTCTCATTGATAACAGTAGATGAGAGCTGAAAAAAAGTCTGAATTCATTCCGACTTTTTGAAAAATAAAAAATAAAAGAATAGAGACATTTTTGAACCGTATTTTAAGATCTACTAAAGATTTTCATTAATTATTTCAGTATTATTAATAATTAAAAATTTGTCAAAATAGACTTCTATTGTATCCAAAAACTCCATCCTTTTATACTTATAAAATAATTATGTAAGTCTATACCCATGTTGCTATTTCACGATATTCTTATCTTCATCAACTTTTTGCTAGCAGATTTTATCGAAGCGAAGATCTTGAGACTGAACATTAATTTGAAAATATACATATTCCTTTGTCTCTTTTGAGCCCTATTGTTAATACACAACCTACTCTGTTTAACGCCAAACAACCTTATCCCCTAAAAACCTACGTAGCTTCATTTCACAGATAACTCGGCGGTTGAGATCTACTTACTTATCTTGTCCGTAATATGCAGCTAAATGTAGTGGTGTTTTAAATATGTTGTTTCTACTTTTGACGTCAGCACCTTTCTCCATAAGAACAACTGCAATGTCTGTAAAGCCTTCCCTACAGGCGATATGCAATGCTGTATTACCGGCTGAATCTTTCATGCTGATGATTTCAATACATTGGTCTGATGTTAACAGCATCTTCAAAAGCAAAGAACGAGATATCGAATTACTGTAAAGGTAGACTAAATCTTTAGTCACTTTTCCCGACACTTTTTACCATGAAGCCACGTTTTTTTGTTGTTTTCATGCTTCAGGTAAAAAAGATCTACCGTTACCTTGACTGCTCCAATATTGTTTTCTTTAGTAGCTACGTGCAGGACGGTACAGTCTTCTCTGTCAATGCACATAATATCTGTGTTTTGCTTCATTATACTTTGAATCGTTTTTACGTTACTTGAATGGCTTGCTGTAAGCATGATAGGCATCATGTGATCACCATCGGGATTATTCACCTTAGCACCTCTAGAGATAAAGTGATTTTATTGGTTAGTCATGTTATGATGCGTTATTTGACTCGTTATTTCTGGAGGAACGGGTAATTTGATTGGTTTATTATGAAAGAAGTGAGCGCTTTGATTTGCTAGTCACAAAGTAGATCTGTGATTATTAGTATAAATCTACAGTTGCACTGATTGCGATTTAATTTGCGATAAACTCCTTCTTATCTTAGCATAATGGCAGATAAAATTGCCCAAAAGAATAAAATCAGTATTGTAAAAATCTACTGATAACGCCGGCAAAACGTTTGGGAGGGACTTGACTAATTTAGAACTTTGATAAGAAAATTGGCAAATAAGTCCCTTAGAGCTGAGATAAATGCATTTTTCACAACTGTAGGGATATTTCAGCACAACTTGAATACTTGTATGTTGGATAAATCGAATAATCAAAGAAGTTGTCAATCTTTTACGGCGAGTTTGTTTATAAACAATTGAATCTGATTTCATTACTATGTGTAGTCATCACTGAAAGTTTGCTATTCAGCTTGTTCTCAATGTTGTCACTTTTTCGTTTATTTCTTCAAAAATTTCTTGTACATTTAGTTTCTTGAGATTTGTTTATCTCTGTTCCTAGACCCTCTAACATATAAGTCTTGATTTTTTTTATGCTGACTTTTTCTGACACATTTTCCGCCCATAACATTCAAGCTGTTTGGCTTCTTATTTTATAGTTGAAATGCATTTGCATTTAACCCTATTCCAGTTGGGCTTTTTTGTGTAAGTTGAAAGGTTGGGGTACCTGCCCTGCGTAACACCCGCAAATTAAAACAGACATAGAGTTTCATGATAATTTTTAGAATATTAAAAAATGTTGGGAAAGAAATGACCAAAAATGCTGACATCAGCATTTTTTGGACAAAAATAAGCACGAAAGTGTTTTTGAATTTTGATAACGTTTTTTGTAGGAAAGATATTATTGTTTTTTTTGGTTTAGAAATAATAATATAATGGAGTTAATTTATATGTTAGTTGACTGACAATATACGAAAACATTTGCAGTTCTCAATAAAATGTTATTTGACTGTAGGTGGTTCTGACGAATTGCCAATATCTCAAGATTGGCTTACGTTAGCAACTAAAAATTTTGCCAACATATTTCGAACTAAATATTGTAACATATTCAACATTTTTTTGAGTTATCGTGACTAGTATTGACTAGGAATAGTATGAACATATTATTAAAAAAGAATGTTGTTCACGGATATTCAAATGGGTTTGACGTGTGGTCATAAATAAATATGGTTACATGGATAAATTTAAGTGGTTGAAAAAAATTGATATCATATGTATGAAGCAGGAAGAAGGCGAAACATGTGTCCTAAGAAACTCATAATAAAAATGTTTACCTTCCTTTCTTTGTAATAATAAGAAACAAAAGAGAGCACGTAACATTTCGAAATATATTGCACATCGTGTGCTCAATAGCACAGTAGGGCGACTAGATTTTTGTTAGTGCGAATTTTCCTATAAAATTGCCTCCATTGATTATGATAAAATGAACAAGTTTATGTTTTCTTTTGGCTGCCATCTGAAATCTGGTATTAGCATCCACTGACCGACTTCTTTTTTCGAAAATCCCAAATCAGTAATTTGGTAAAAATACCAGCTTTATGATTTTGCTGGAAAGCACACTTTCCTAGATGCAAAAAACAGACCGACTTATTCTAATTTTCAAAAATCCAGAGTAAAAATATACTGGATGCTAAAATAGGATATTTTTTATGATGGCCTTTCTATTGAAAGGTTTGAGAAAAATGGTCCATTATATTCAAATTTTGTATACTTATTTAGTACCCAAGTTAAGTTTGAAAAGACAGATTGTACGAACTTCTACCCCAGAATGTTTGCTTCCATTAAACTGTGTTGCAATTAATTGTTCTAGGAAATTCTTTAAAAAATGAAAAATAAGCAAAATACAATTTCTCGTTAATTTTGAATATTATATTTTGACTCGTTTTCTTTCGATTTCTTATTTCAACTGCTAAATGTTTTATTAAGATGCTAAAAAAACAGTCTGAAGAATTTTCTAATAATATATTTTTAAATTATTAAAAGTTTTCAAGCTGATATGTTTATAAAACATACTCTCAGTAGCCCTAGTTTTCATGAAGTTTAAAATAAAATGCCGTGCCCTGATTGAATGCGCATTTCGGTAGTTACAGGATTTAAGGGTGAATTTTATGTAAATCTGTATACAGTTGAGTATTTTAGATACTATTTCGGACACAAACTTTTGGAGGGGCGTATTCAAGTTGGTTAAATCACCTAGGACATAAGTTGTCAATATAAAATTTCAATGGAGAAAACAAATTCACTCTGAACTTTAATTTGAACACAGTAATTATAATAATTCGCAAGTAACTTTATGATAATTAGAAGAAAAAAGCCGGTAGAAAAAAGTTCGTGCGCTCGTGTGACTGACCTACAGACGACCAGACATTAAATATTTTATTTCAAATTTTTTGAAGCACCTTGTACGGAGCGGAAAATGCTTTTTTTTACTTACCTTAAGTAATGCGCAGCGTGCGGTTCTTATAAGAAAAGCTTTGATTGGGATAAAACGCTCGACCTTATCGGCGAGAACGTCTCACCTTGTCGGTGAAGTTTCGACTTAGTACAGATTCTCATAAGAAAGATCCACCTGACCTTTTTGGCGTGGTTTCGGTTTAGTACAAATTCGCTCATAAAAGTGCATCGCCTGACCTTGTCGCGCCCTCTTTCTTCAAAAGAACCCAATGAGTCTTTTTTACAAAATTTCTGTTTTAAGGGCATACTTTCGTTTGAAATTCGTATGTGTTTGGGAGAGAATAGTTTCCTGGATATTACGATGTGTTCGATAGAATTTTTTGGTCTCCTAGAAAATACGATGTGCTCGATAGTCGTTTTGGTCTCGTGGAAATTGTGATGTGTTCGTCGATACAATGTGTTTGGGTACGATCTGCTTGAAATTACCGGTGTGTTCGCGTGTTCGCTGGCTTATTTGCTTGAAAATCAAAGGAAAATTAAAAATTAGATGTATGTTCTGTTTAATATTGTTTTATTTTTCTATTCCCCAATCGTACTTTCACGTCTGTTGTAGTTGAATATATTGTTTTGCTTTTGTTTAGGAGTGGAGAACATTGGGCGTGCGTTTGATAACCTTTTTCACCTTTATCGGTAAAACATTATTGTCAGTCAACAATTTTGCTGATGTAAAGTCACACATTTTTCCAAATGTTTTGGCAATTTCAACTAGGGAAATATTGTACCAATCAGTTACCAAGTAAAATTATTTTAATTTTTGAAAATATGACCAAAGTAAACAGAAATTTTCGTCCGTTTAAAGTTTTCGTCCATCATTAATTTCGTGAGTTGATATTTTTTTGTTGACAAAGTTTTTAAAATTTTATCGACCGCAGTTTGCCAGAGCTGTATACATTCTAAAATCACAAAATTTTGCACACAGCTGCATCCTTTTGGACTTTAATAGCCTCACAGCAAAGCCTACGTAGATTGAGCAGGTTTAGTCAGCAAGACGTTACTTGCTTGTAAGACGTTATCTTAATAAACAATAAACACACCTGCTAAGCCTCACAGAGGTAATTAGTTTGATTTTGAGGTAAGATAATTTCTCTGAGTGAGTTGAGGCACAAAATACAGAAACAAATAACTCTCCCAATATCACAAAATGCGTGTAAGTGTGCAGAAGCAAAATCTGTTGATGGACATGGTCACGAAGAAAGATGGAGGTATGACAAATTAAATATACTTAACACACTTTATTATCTTATTCTCTTTTGGGCAAAGGATCGTATTTGGAGAGCAAGCTTTCTATTCAAAAAGCACTTGACAATCATGAAAGACCACATGAATATGGAAACTAAAACACAAGCCAGTATATGTATTAAATAAAAACTGACACCACAAGAAGGAAAGGACAAATTTATTTTCTTAACCCTATTCCGGTTAATGGAGGGGGTAAAAACTACTGCACTTGAGAATATTTCACTTTTTGAAACATTTAGACAATGTATGATCTTGGCTGATTATTCAGGGGACAAAATTAAAATTTTCAGCAAATTATCTTCCCTAGGTCAATAATTATCACAGTATTGTTATCAGTGATTGATGCATTTTGTGTTTGTAATAAAAGTATGACGTCATCAAAATGACGAATGCACAGGCATGGGCCACTGGAACTCAATTCTATTTTCAAAAGTGTTTTTTCCAACTTAAACAAATGTAAATTGTTTTCAAAAGTTTTGTCAACATTACGTCGCCTACTATGGAAGTGAACGCTAGAGCTGTATATGGTTTCCGCAACATTGGTATTGGATTTTTAATTGTTGACAAAGTTGTGTGGTTTTTTAAACATGCCTCCACCAATGACAAAGACAGGCTATGACAAAATGTCAAACAGAATCAAAGAAGCCTCAAAAATCATTGCTGAAAAAAGCATGTCTCAAGCAGCAGCATCTTTACGCAAGGGTAAAATAACAGCCGACATTGGCGTATCAATGGACGGTACGTGGCAGTGCAAAGGATTCTCCTCAACACTTGGTGTTATCTTTGCACTCTCAATTGATTTAGGAAAAGTGCTTGATATAGCCATTCTCTCAAAAAGCTGTAAAGGGTGTACAAGAATGGCGAAAATTGCTAAGACAGACCCAAAGCGCCATGAATTGTGGAAGCTATCGCACAAATGTAATTCAAATTACAAAGGATCGTCGCCTGGAATGGAAACTGCCAGAGCATTGAAAATCTTTGGGAGATCTGTTGAAAAACATAGAATTTATTATACAGAATATTATGGAGATGGGGATAGTACAGCTTTTCCAGCTGTGGAACATATCTATGAAGAAAACCCATGATAAAACAAGAATGTATTGGCCACGACCAAAAAAGAGTATGTAACAGACTTCGTAAACTGAAAAAAATACCAAAGGTCTTGGAGGTAGGGGTAGATTAACAGACTCCAAGATTGAAACCTTGCAGAATTATTTTGGCATCGCACTTCGCCAAAATGTCGGGAAACTAGACAAAATGAGGAAATCATGCCTTGCGTCCATGTACCACGTTTCTAATTACCACGATTCTCGTCCTGTATCACACGACTCTTGGTGTCAGTATCAACTGGACAAGATAAATAATGCCAGCTTTTTTAAATCAATGGGGGAATTACCAGTTGAGGTTAGAAAAGGAATTCTTCCAATTTTCACCTACCTGTGTAAAGAAGAGATGATGAGGAAGTCTTACCCCCCCCCCCCACCCCCCCCTTAACCGTTTAACGTCCATCAAATCGCATAACCGGATTATGGTTAAACATAGCACATATATTACCTAAGGATGGAGGTCTCCTCGATATTGTAGTACTAATCTAGGAATGTGGCCAAAGCCAAGGTCAGCGTGCATGGTATGGCGCACATTTGATTTTCCGTTAAGAAATACATATAATAAAATAGTGCGGGTGTATTTTACATATATTCTTATATGTTATGAAAAACAGCCAAAAACATTTTCCAGCGTGTTTGGTGAGTCATTAATGTATGAATAAACTGAAATTCTCATACATCAGATGAAATGTAGTAACCTTTATGGTTATGCCATGGAGGAATAATAAACCCTTTTCTTATATTACTATACTAATTTTCTATTTAGATAAAGTTGTTCATGTTGGTAGTGTGACAGGAAACAAAATCAGTCAAATAAAATCGAGAAAGTTCCTTCACATGTATGTCAAACGTCACCGATTCGTCATGTAACAGTAATTGTATCAAATCACAGATCCTTGCAAATGGTTTAGACATAAATTTCTTGATGTGGCAAAACAAGTGACGATGTTGACGCCTGAATTATTTTTCTTAAGTATAAGTAAAATAAGGTATAGAATACAGAAAACTCGTGAACATGAAGTATATGACAGCATTTTGTTCTTCCTTATTTATAGTTGTACTAAAAAAGTTTTTCCGTCATTACCCCTTCCATTATTCTAACCCCCTCCCCCAAATTGTTAATTTTTGGAAAAGTTCCTAACTCTGCGTGTTAAGTGGTAATTTGACACTTGAAAGCGAATAACCGCGAAAAAGGTGTTTTTAACGTAGAGGCTACGTTCCAGACCTCCACACCGATATAAAAATTCGTAAACTTTTACAGGAATATTAGAGAGGGTGAAATCAAGGTTGAAGCCTCCTTGAAAGGGAATTAATTCACTGTGCCCAAATAAAAGGTATATCATTCAAATTAACAAAAACCTGTGATTACAAAATGTGTTCGAGTTGGCAACTTACGACGTTTAGGATACTTAAGGTGAAATAATTCAGGAACGGATCATCATAAACCTACAAGCCATATCATGTATGTATTATGTGTGTATTTGTTATTATTCAGTGTCAATCTCTCCTAGACACATATGACGAGTATGAAAACCAAACTATTTATTCTAATAACATTCTAACAGTGATGGTCAATAGCAATCAAATTTTGCTAGCCTCAACACTTTTTATCATATGAACTATAAGCAGTAGTAGAATTCTCGCCTGCAAAGCGGAAGACCAGGGTTTGATTTCGCGCCAATGCACGTTAACAGCTTGAAAGACTTTGATCATCATGATATTTGTTTGCAAAGTATTTTGCAAAGTAAATCACAAAACTTTAGTTTGATTAATATTATTATTAATAGACGTGGTTATAAAATAACGGTCGAAAAATCTAAGCTGTGACCAGAACAATTTTTTTACCTTAACAGTGGGGGGTTTATATAGTTCATATAGTTCTTATATATTTACTTGCAGCAATTGTTTAGAAATTAGTAAAACTGATAAAAATCTTACGTTTACTACAACGTTGCCTTCATTGGAATGGGATGTGAAGGAGACGCTATACAATGTGCTTGTGTGGGATATTTTGAGCATAAATATCTTTGCCAGGTGCCTTGAAATTATCATTATTATACCGGGTGACCCAAAAAAATGTATAGGAATTTTTTCTAAAAATCCAACAAGTTTCCGTGCATGTAAAGGATAAAAGGCTATAGCTTAAATTTTGATATGTCATTTATTAAATTTGGATGATTATTTGTCGAGTTATAACGTTTTAAAGTTAAAATATACTTTTAAAAATACCAAAAAAACGACTTAAAATAGTCTATTAAATGAAAGAGGTTATTAAATATCCATGTCATCAGTTTTTATAGCTATATTTCATCTTCAACTTGAGGGTTGTTAAATACAAAACAAAGAACAAGGGAAATCAAATCAAAGCAAAATTATTTATCTCCATCTTCTTTTTAACAGTGAGTGAGTTTTTTTCTATCTTTGTAACAATTTGCATAGAAAAATGATATAGAAAGAGCATTTGATGGCAGTGTATTTTAGACAAGACAAATGCATGGCATTTAGAGAAGAAGCAATTCCTAATGAATGAAAAATATGATTAAAGATTTTTAACTTCTCAATCTCCTTTACTTAATCCCCAAATAATCTTAAAACCAAGAAGAAAGGCAACACTATATTATGAAATAGAATAATCAAGCAAAAAATTAATAGGCACTTTATAGTACGTTTTTTTAGAATATCTAAAACTGTATTTTAATTTCAAAACGTTATAATTCAGCGAGTATCTATCCAAATTTAATAAATTGTACATCAACATTTATGTTACCTTTCTATCTTTCAGATGTATATAAATTTGTTTAGTTTTGATAAAATACCATACCAGAGCACTAAATCAAATTGGTATACTTTTTTCTGGGTCACCCGGTATAAAGATAAGAGAGTAATGATAGGACAAAGGGAAGGAATAGTAAAAGAAGACCTGAAAATTAAGGTAAACACTTACACTTCAAGTAATTTTTTCAACATTTTATGTTTCCCGAATTTTACTGCTTTATGCAAGGGAGTTTGACCAGCTTTATTCTTCTTGTCAATAAAGTCGACATCAATGTATTTTAGTAACAACTCCACCATCTCGAGATTTCCAGAAACCGCAGCAATGTGAAGTATAGTATCGTCACCCTTCATTGTGCTATAAACGTTGCATCCACGTTCTAGCAGATTCTTTGTGATGTTTAAATGCGAGCTTAGAACAGCCACGTGTAGGAGACCTTTTCCGAAGTCTTTTTCTTCAAGCACGCTGGCTAGTTTATCAGATCCATATGTTTTCTCCACGTGATCTAGTAAGTAGTTCAGTAGCTGAAATTTAAAATGAAGTACGTCACACTTGGGTAGGAAGTCTTGGAAACAAGCCATATTTACTTAGAAATATACGTAAATGCTTAGTTTTTTGAGATATGAGCATATATATAACAAATAGATTCACCAGACTTGAAAATGTTAATCCTATTCAGCCTAGGGTTTTTAAGGGCTCCTCAGGTCCTCAGTAACTTTCTAAGGTTTCTCATTTTACAAATGACACTTAACATACTGATGCAGCACGGTTCAAGGAACAATTGTGCAAAGTTTCGTGAAAATTAAATCACGTGATCACGAGTTACGTAACAAGGACTTCATAATTGCAAGACATCACTAAAATCACTTATTATTTGTCTTATTAACATATATGGGCTCTACGATCCATTTTCTATCGACTGACATAGAATATAATAACATTTAAAAATGTATCAAAAATCAATACGCACCCTATACCTTTATAGGGTTAAGCCTAATGTCTTAAACATTTCGACCATTCTCAAAAACTTACAAACTTTTTAAAAATTAAAAAGACACAAAAAAGATCATAAAAATTCATATTTAGTCCGAAAACTCGTCCATTTATGTGAAAATTGTTTCAGTAAAGGCCTTTCTTAGTGTAGCCAGGCAAGCCCTACGCTTACCATGCCTCTAGCGCAAGCGTCAGGTGCAACCTAGTTAAGTGAATTAATTTATTCACAGTATTTAATAATAAATCACTAGAGTAGCAACGCTGAGTATATTGCATAAATTACAAAAAATAATACAAAAGTAAGACGTGCATGTGTTAAACTCTTAACAAATTAGATGAAAAATTCTATTGCCTTTTCATTAACTTTTCAAATCAATAAGGTTTAATTGTTATAAAAACTATAGAGCCAATAAAATCCCAATTGCTCATTAAACTTGATGCACATTAAATCACAGAAGCATCCGACGAGGCAAATATAGAAAACATCTATTCTTTTTTTCCGGGACGGTCACTTTGACAAGGAACCTAGCCAAAACAAAATGGTCTCAGAGCACCTAGAAAATCTAGGAAGTTAACATTTTACGCCAACAAGAGAAAATTAAGGAGCCCAAAAACACAAACTATTTGTTTTTTTTATACAGGAAATCTTAAATAAAATATAGCAGGCGTCAAATCGTCTCAGAACACGTCATGTTCTTCAGCAGACTAGAATTACAAGGTATCCGTTCTTTTTTTCCAGGAAATTAAGTAAATTCATAGCGGGTATCAAATGTTCTCAGAGCACATCCATGTTTTCCAGAACACATGTAATTTTTTAGGAAAAGCATGCCTTCAAAACAGATATTTTTCAAAAATGTCTCTCTGGATGCTTTCGAAATCAGTGGTTCCACATAAACTTGAAGCCTTTTGTAAACAGAGAAATGATGAATTTTAATAAGGTTGAACAGTGAAATTATGTCTCCAAAATGTTCAAACTTTTTAGCCTATTATGTGTGAATAGCGCTACACTGAGCTGTAATAAATAGGGCTTGGTCCCAGTAGCACTAGAGTTATGATGAGCGTAGGACTTGCCTGGCCAGTTTTTTTAAGAATGTGTAAGAAATAATTACAGTAGTAATTAGTGATTTTCACAACCAAAAATGTGTCTCTTTTGCTCTTTCAGAAGGTTGAAAAAGGCAAAGCTTTCTAAAACTTTGTGGCATTTAACCCTATTTGAACCGGGTGGCACCTTTTTGTCTGTACCAGCTTTCAATTTGAAAACTTTGTGACTATTCTTAAAATTTATTTGGAAAGATAATTGCAAAACAATTTTTCAAATTGTTGCCCTGAGACGTTGCTATGGCAACCATTTTGAGTTGAGGTAGGAAAAAGTTCTTATAAAAAAGAAATTTTCTCTTTTCAATAAGTATCTAACTAACAATGACAACACTTTCAAGCTTGGACTGAAGTTAGAAAAGCCCAAATAGCATTGCAAAATTTAATGACAATTGTAACCATACAGCATTTTTGACTGTTTCGAGGGCAATTTTGGGCAAAACTTATAAACTTTTCCCAAAAACCAGAAAATATGTGAAATTCCATTGTGTAAACTTTCTGAATCTGAAATCAGAACTCAAAAACCAATTTTTGTTCAAAAGTTATCGATCATTTTCCCGTAAATTTAGTGAAAATTACAAAATTCAAATGCCAATAACTTATTAATGAAATATTAATGCTATTGACTTCAAATTTGGACTATCGTTAGGTCACCCAAAACTAATTCAAATAATGTCATCAAAATGGTAATAAATAAAATGTTGTCATAATTGATGACGTCGTCGTTTTTGAAAATTTTTGATCATATTTAGGGCAATGTTGCACCAAAAATATTCATTTTTGTAAAGAACCGGAAAATAAGTATTCAAAATTTCAATCGTTTACTTTGAAAAAAATCAAAACAGAATTAAAAAATCTTTATTAGATCTCCCGCAACATTATATCCAAAAAGTACTCTAAAATCCTTAATTTTCAGCATTTTTTGACATATATGATGACGTTACATCATATTAGCAGCCATTTTGAGATTTTTTTCTATATGAAATTGTAGATTTTATAGCAAGCTATATTTCTGCCAAGTTTCATTGCTCTAGCTTATTTAGATCAAGATTTAGGAAGAGCCCCCCCCCCCCCCGGATTTTGATTTTGCAAGGGGCAAAAAGCCCGGGTCAAATAGGGTTAAGGCCAAAGTGGATGCACATTGGCGTAATTACGAACCTAAGAGGCCTAATCAAAATCTAACCTTTTCATTTCCTCGTGAGCATGCTATTTGCAAGCTTATGAACTCACAAAAGTCTGTTTCCAACATGTCTTGTTTATTTTTAATCAACATATCAACTATTTCCATTGATCCTGAATTGCATGCATATTGAAGTGGGGTTTTGGGATATCCACTTACCTAAAAGATTAATTGGAATTGGTTTTTCCATATATTTGTATTTTGTAAATATGTCGTAAATGTATATTTATTGACATTAGAGTAACTATTTTTTTTAGTCAATAGGCTATAAACTATTCTTAAGAAGATATCATCAAATATATTAAATATAACAAGATATTAAATTGATATAAATCAAAATTAAATTTCAATCGAAAACGCAAAAGTATACATACAATTATCAAATAATAGTTATGAGCCATTTGAGAGAAAAGTACTCTTCCGCGGTGGACAGAATGCAACGTATGATTTATTTGATTATGCGTTCTGGGCTTGATCTAAAAAACAGTTTTACTTACAACTATGCCTGGATTATTTATCAGTTTTTCAACGGCGTGAATTTTTCCTTTTGAGCATGCGTATTGCAAAGTTGATAATTCCTTCTTGTTCCGAGCATTGATATTTGCACCTTTTGAAAGAAGGTACTGCAGAATGGATACATCCGCTAAAATGATAAAAAATGCATTTATTAGATTTCGCGTTAGTCATTTTTATGCTTGTATTTAGGACGTGGAAAATTCGGCCATGCGCACGCTGTTTTCATTTATTACGGTAGCAGCAAAGCAGATACAGTATTAAAATACCCTTGGACTCTACTCCTCCGCGAGACGGCAATCATAGTCTAGTTAACTAATCATTATCTTTCTGTCCTTTGTAAGAGATAAAGTTG